>CANXYC011543740.1:0-57418 GCA_948193065.1 Aleurites moluccanus | reverse complement strand
TCTATTTAATATTATGTTATGTCATTGTGGAATATAGTATATTTTGATGTTCAGGTAAGGCTTGCTACGGGTTCCGGTGGCATATCGCCTTCCCGTTCCCTAGCGCCGGTCATGATTCCAGGATGGGGTCGTGACATCTTCTCTATTTATACACACACATAAGTCTCATTTCTTCCTAGCTAATAACAAATTTGCTTTGATGGACAGTAAGTAAACCTATTCTCTCTCTCACACACACACATGCATATTTACACACACTTTAAGTATTTTATATTTTCATTCTACATATGAACATCATAGATGGTTCATTTCAAAGATCTCATACATTTTTGGTGGGTTTTTTTCAAGTAAAACCGATGATTTTTGTTAGGGAAAAACAGAACTATATGGTTCAAGTGATTCTTCTTTATTACTTTAATTATAGATGCATATTCCATCGATAGGGTATTCCAATCTTTGAACTTTATAGTTTTTAAAAATACTTTTATATATATTTTAAATATAGACTTGTTAAACAAAGTACTGAATTTTTATTCTATATATTTATATTTGATATTATATATTTATATTTCTTTCAAAATTGCATATTGTAAGATTTCATGATGTACACCCAAACCATTAATATTATTTATAGGATCTATACACCCGTTATGGGTGTAGCTGAATCATTAATTCCAACACATATTTTTAACTTCTCTAGATTAAATATCATCATTTTTGCATATTAATGACTTCATTTTTTTTCTTTCCAATAGCAAGCATAATTTGCATGTCACTTTTAGATTATTTGATCATATCGAGTCTTTATATATATATATATATATATATATATGTATAAGAGAGAGTAACTTTCATTTGTTTTAAAACCATAATCAAAAGTTGAATGGTGACGCAATGCTAAAAATAAATAATAATAAAATGTTATATATTGATGTATTCAGGAGAAATTATGAAGTTCACTGAGAAAGAATTAAATGATTACATAAACGAAAGTGGAAAAAAAATTCTGGGTCTAGGAGGATTTGGTTCGGTTTATAAGGGAATCATCAAAGGAATGTTTAATGGCAGAAATGTAGCAATCAAGATTTCTCGCAATAAATTTGCAGAAGAGGCAAGAGATCAATGGCATGTAAGTGCGATTTGCTTTTTATATAAATTTAGTTTCAATTAATATTTGAATTCAAAGTTATTTATTTATTTAACAAAACAAGAGCAAAGTCCTAAGGAAAACAAACTACAAATAACAGAGCTGTTGCTGGACAACTTCTGTGTTATTCTCACTTATCAACTTCTGCAGCTCATAACCCACAGTATAAAAAATATGGAAACCCAAAGTACATGGCTCTTGCTCTCTTGGCTAGCCAATCAATACATCTATTGGCTTCTCTTTAGCAATGCATGATATTAACCACCCAACCTTCCTTAATTAGACATTTGCTTGCCCTTAGCAAACTCCAGCAGCTCATCACCTTTTTAGTACCTCATTTGAGCATCACCACCAGTTGTTTACTGTCAAGTTCCAGTATCACTCTCTTTATGCCTAAATCCCAAGCTAGTTGAAGCCCCTTAACAACTCTACACAGCTCTGCCTCTACAATTGAACATATGCCAATGTTAAACATGAATCCACCATTCCAATTACCATCCTGGTCTCTGATAATACCCCCAGCAGCCGCCTTGCTGCTACCAATCGAACCATCCACATTCAGCTTCACCCAACCACCTATTAACCTTTCCCAAGAAATCAACATAGAGCACCTGGAAACATTTCTACTGGAGCTCAAGTTCCATTTTGCACTTTCATCAAGTTCCCTAGAGATTTGCCCTTTACCAATCTCCACAACTACATGAGTAGTCATACACCCCTCCTCAAAAAGCCCTTCATTCCTCCATCTCCACGCATACCAGCCGTTAATTCCAAAGATTAACCTCCAATCATTCTCTAAATTAAATCCAAAATTTTTAGTTTTAAAACTATCCAATATCACTAAATTAAAAGTTAATTAATTATATCTTAAACTTTTTTAAATGAAAAGTATCTCAAATTTGAAACTTAGATGTTCAATAACTAAACTATTGGCCTAACCTAATGCCGCGTGTACCAGCCTTATTATTATTATTATTATTAAGTTTAGGATTTTATTTATTTCTATTTATCTATAACATAGAAATTTGATGTAATAATTATGATACTCTTTATGTAATGTTTATTTTTTTGGTTTTGAGATATTTTTTTTAGGTCCCCTTTTTTATATTATTAATTTTTAATATTTCAGTATAGGTTATTTACTGTATTCTAAATATTTGATGACCCATAAATTAATTATTATGTATAACATTAAAATTATTAATTATATATAATTAAAATTTATTATAATATATAAAATAATATTTTTATTTATGATTTTATAATCTAACCCAAATTTTAATCGCATAATTACAAAATACTCTATAATTATTATTTTGGTTACTAATTGCTTTTGCACTTTCAATCATTCCCAACAACTTATGCATTGTTATTTAATTAAAATCTTTTACTAGCTAATTTGCACTACATAATCAAGGACATAATTTTTGAGAAAGGGGACACCACTCATATCTAAGGAAATGACCACTATAAATTAGGGACTAAAAAATTAAGTTTTCAAAATAAAAAAAATTATTTTATAAATTTTGAGGACTAAATAGTAAGTTTACATTAAAAATTTTAAAAATTAAGAGACAGCCACTAAATCCGCCTATGTTCATATTTGATTCAGATATAATTTTTTTTTACTAAATTATATTTAATTTAAATTAATAAAAATAATATTTTATAAATGTTAAATTTGAATTTTCTTAATCATATTATTATAAGTAATCTAACACAATTCAATTAAAAAATATTTCAACACAATAAATCAAAATTCTGGAGAGAGTTCAGAGCGCGATTATTAAATTAAAATTTTATTAAAAATAAAATTTATTAATTTAAATTTTTTATAAGAGTTTCTAATTATTTAAAAAAATTTAATTTCAAATCAAAACACATTTTCAATTAGATATCAAATACATTCATTTCTATATTTAAATTAAGAATTTAAAGCACTATAATAAAAAAAATATATTTTTAAATCCTCAAATCAAAAATCTAAACACACTCTAATGTCTCCAAATCTAGGTTGATGTTGAGCCAAAAAGAAGGTCCATTCGAGGTAGTATTGTTATTCAATTAGAGTACGAATTTTATTTTATTTTTTCTCTAAAGAATTTTATTCTTATTTTTAAAAATTGCATTTTAAATTATTTTTATCTTTTACAAAAATTCTAATTTTTTTGATAAACCATATATTAAAAAAAATATAAAATTTAATTTTTCAAATTACAATTTTCTAAACTTTAAAGAATAATAATAATAGTTATTGTATATCAAAATATTTTAAAAACATGAAATAAATAAAAAAAAATATGATAAAGCTCTAACATCAACCAATATAAATTAAAACACATCAATCGATACACAAACTTATAAATTTTTAGTTAAGTTTTAGTTTCATTTTTCTTCTGCAAATTACTATTTAAATTCTATTATTTAATTTAATTAATATTTTCGTCTTTTTATTTTGAAAAATTAATTAATTAATTTTTAATATTTTATTTTATCACATTAAATAATCATTTCATTTAATTTTCCGTTAAATACATATGAATTATTTTAAATATTCTTTATTTTCCCTTAAATTTTCTTTTTATATTAATCATTTCTATTTCAGAAATTAAATTTAAGAGATTGAATAAAAAAAATTTTGACTCTAACAAACCTATATAATAGGGACTAATTTATTTTTGGCACAACAGCCCCCCTCAACCCTTTTATCCCTAAATGCTAATAGTATTTCACTCATTGTTGTTAAAATCGGATCGGTCTGGTCAGTCTTAAAAAATTATCCATTAAAAACCGGTGAACCGATCAAACTTATTCAATTTTTTTGGTTCGAGCGGGTCAGAATTTTTTTTTATTTTTTTTTTAATTTTAAATTTTCAATAAAAAATAATAAATATCAAATTATATTTATTTTCATCATATATATATAATAAATGTCATATACATATATATATATATATCGATTTTTTCGATTTAATCAGTTCTATTCTGATCGAACTTCTGACTCTCTGATCTTCTACCTTTATCGATTCTTTATTTTGAAAGCATTGATTTCACCTACAGAGAGTAGAGATGAAATGGAGGAGTTCATGTTAGGTTGGAGAGGCTTGTTTTTTCTTTTCTTTTCTTTTTTATTTTTTTATTTCAATGGCAGAGAGGATAAAATTTAAAGAAAACTAAATAATAGTTTAGGTATAGTTTAGGTATTGTATTATATTATTATATATTATAATATAATAAAAATTTATTTTTTCTTTTTAATTTTTTAAGATGAAACAAAACATTAAAGATTAATTAATTAATTTTTTAAAGTATGAGGGCGAAAGTATTAATTATATAATAAAGATTAAATAGTAATTTTTTCATTAATTATTATTAATGTCAATATTGCAGTTTCTTATAATCTAAATATTTGAAACTTAATATAAAATACTTCTGCCTATTACTTTAACATCTGTTTATAAGAATCATAAATTAAATAGTCTAAAGAATAATTGATAATAAGTTTTAGGTTATAAAACCCATCTAATATTCGTTTAAAATTTTCTATTCACATTCTTAAACTTCAAATTACATGCAAGAACTAACAAAAATACATATTTCGCCTAACCAATGGTTACAAATATATATATATATATATATATATATATATATATATATATATATATATATATATATATATATTGGAACTTATATGATATTAAGAGTGTTGATATCAAAAAAAATTAGTTATTGACGTTAAAAAGTCTAATTATAAATTTATTAATATTTTTATATAATACTCTCATCAAATAGTAATTAAATTAAAATAATTTTTTATTAAATGCAGTTGACACTTATAAATTACGATAGAAACTTGACTAATATAATTTAAAATTCAAAATGGATAAAAAAATAAATTTAAAAGCCTATATTTAAATAAAAGACTATTGAAAGAAATTCATCACAAAGTAATAATTGAAATCAAACTAAATTTGAAATATACTGAAAATAAAAAGAGAAAGTGAAATCTCAGTAAGAATTATAATAAAGATAGGTGAATGAGAAAGAATTATAATAGAATATGGATTGGTGTATGAATCAATTTTTCACTATGATATCATCTTATAAATTTTGAAGATTATATAATTTTAAAATACTGATCTCAAAAGCTGAGTATTAAAATTATAAGTTAATTTAACATTATATATTTAATTCATGTGAAATTTATATATAAATAATATATATTTGATTATAATTAAAAATTAAATCTTAGACCTTTTAATATTAAGAACGACTCCAATATCATTTAATTAAAAATTCATTTATACCAACATTAATTATAACTGAAATCATAATAACTTGATATGTTCTTCTCCTTTTCTTAATTTTAAATATGCAGTTATTTGTTAAATTTGAACATCTTTATCTATATTTCAGGCTGAAACTGAGTACTTACCAAGAGCAGAACATCAAAATATCATCAAGCTGATTGGCCATTGTGAAGGTCAGGACAAGTTCTTCCTTGTCTATCCATTTATGAAAAATGGGACTGTCAAGCAAAAGTTACCAGGTTATAATGATCTCAAAAAACTAACTCAATTCTTTAAAATCTGTCTAGCATTGAGGTTAAAAATTATTTAAATTTAACTCTAGGGTTGTGTTGTGTTGTGTAATGATTTATGCTTATAGTTCTGGAATGGAGCAAAACCATCAAAATTATCAAAGGAGTTGCCAGTGCAATACAAAAGCTACATGGTTTAAACCCTCCACTTATCCATAGGGATTTGAAGCTGGACAATATTTTGCTGGATAAGGTCAAAATTAATTCCATTTTACATATAATATAATAAATTAATGCTAATTCAAATAATTAACTACTAAATTTATATTTATTTTTGTCTGAATCAACAGGATTTTACCCCCAAACTAGCTGATTTTGGGAGAGCTACACCAGAGGGAGATCATAAAGTATCAGGTAAAGCCTGAGACAATTTTAATTTAATGTTCTCATGCTTTTAATTTGTTGGGTAATTTGTTTTGAAGGATTGGAATTTATGCAATCATAATATGAATTTGAGTTTTCTAGAGCTTTTTCCTTTTCCTTTTCAAAAAAAAAAGTGGAAAAAATTAGGGTATTTGAGGTTATATTATATTTTATTACTATTTACTAAACGAATGCTTAAAAGCATGTTTGGTACATAAAAAAATTGGGAATATAATTTTATTCAAGAATAAAATTCCGTTTTTCCTTTGGTACATAAATAATTTAAAATTTTTCTATATAATTTCAATTACTATAATTTTTATTGATATAATATATTTATCTATATAAAATATCTCAATATATTAAATTTTTCTTAATTTTTTAAAAATATAATAACTCTTCCCGTCAAATATCTCATTATATTAGTATCCCTTTTATCTAATTTTATCATAAGTCAACCTAAAATGGTTAATAAAGACAGTAAAAAAAAAAAAATACGTTTTCCCTTTATTTTTAATTAATTATATTCAATTTTTATTTTGAAAAATATTTTTTAGGGCTAAAAAATTCATTTTCATATTTTTTGATAAATTTAAAAATAAAAAATAAAAAAATATTTTTTATTTTTTATTTTTAAAAAATAATTTAAGAAGAAATAAGAAATTAAATAATTTTTTTAAAAATTTTTTAATATAAATAAAAAATTTATTTTCATATTTTTGACAAAAATATTTTTATTTTTTATTTTCAAATTTTTTTATTTTTTAAAAAATAAAATAAAAAATATATTTATTTATTTTTAAGTTTAAATTTATCAAAAAATATGAAATAAATTTTTTTAATCCTAAAAAATATTTTTTAAAGCAAAAATAATATGTAATTAATTAAAAATAAAGGGTAAATATATTTCTATTTTTTTATTATTCTTGTTAACCATTTTAAGTTGACTAACAGTAAAATTGAACGGAATAATCTAATAGTATATTGTGACATTTATCACGAGGGAATTAATATATTTTTAAAAAATCATAAATAACTTAGTGTATTGAATTATTCTAAAATGGAAATAGTAATTAACTCTAAAATATATTTTGAAATATAATTATTAAGTTGAAAGTTAAACTACCTTTTGTTCTGTTTTTTTCTTTTTTTAGTGAAGCTAACATTTTCTTTCCTTTCATGATCAGGAACAAAAGCACATGATATTTACGATTTTGGAACCATAATATTACAACTAATCACGAAAAAAGAAAATAGCTATTTTGTTGGATGTAATTGGAAACTACGCGATTGGGTAAGAAGTACTTCACAAGAAATTGTGGATAAATTAAAAAAATGGAACGGCTGCTCCACAACGGCTGCTAAGGCAATTACAGAGCTTGCATTAGACTGTGTCGAAGACGAACCATCAGATCGCCCAACCATTTCTCAAGTCCTTAATAAACTTGCAAATTTATAGATTCATTTAATTATTATATTATTAATTAATCCTTCAAAATATTATATATTATAGATTTAATTATACTATTTTGGACTCTATATAAAACTACAAAATGTGGAATATATACAGTATAGGGAACTGTATTATCAATGCACGAAATATATGCAATAGGAACATGAAGCAAATAAGTTTTTTTTTATGCAAGAAATATATATATTCTTGTTGATCTTCTCCTAATTAATTAATAATTTTTCTCAGTTTCTTAATTAAAATTAATCTTTCAATTAATTACTATATATTATGAATGAAGTACTAACTTATTTGAAATATTCACTAACACATATTGATTCGAATGATAAACAGTTTTTTTATATTTAAGTAATATCAGTATTGAGTATTGTGAATGAAGAAAATAGGCATTATGAAAGTTTTATCTACCTACGTGGATTTCACTTAACTTGAACCTAGATTAATTTGTGATTATCGAAAATTGGATGATTTTACCGAATTTTTTTTCATAATACTGATTAAAAATTAAAATTTAAGGCTATCAAATACAATAACTAAACTTTTCTCAACCATAATTTACTGTGTTGTGTTTCTGAACTCTGAATACAAAAACACACCAACAAATCTAATTCTCTAAACATGCTTGGGATGAAATTTCATTCAAATATCACGATGTATAACTAATTACTATACCCCCACAAAAATTTATAGCACAAATATAAGTATACATAATAAAATGAATTTAAAGAGGTAAAAAGTTCTTACAGATCTTGTAGTTTTCTTCCAAAGCCTTAAACTGTTGGAGAGTGCAATATACCTTGCAGAAGTTTCATTTTTCTCTTTTCTTTTTGAAGACCATTAATGGGATAAGAAGATCTGAAGATGTTTATGCTATTTTACTGGTTAGAAAATTTATGCTAGCATCAACAAACAGACATAAAGAATACAAAAAGAAAGACTTTGAACTTTGAAGTCTACCGCAGAGTTGGTGTGTGCCAGCTGGCAAAAGATTGGAACTTTGAAAATTCAACCCCATTTTTATGTACGTTAAGTAAAATATTTGTCGTCGGTCCAATAAAAAGAGACTCATTTTGCAAAAGGGTTATTAATTAGTGATGGAGACATTATATGGCCAGGTGAGACCTGCTCATTTGAGCCAAAAAAAAATTCTATAAATACATAAAAAAAAAAATTATTTAGTTGATTTAAATATAATTTTATTATATATAATTAATTTTTGATTCATTCAAAATTAGTTAAAAATATTATTAGTTTATAAATTTTTTTTATTTAGTTCATTGAAATCCAACGGATTATTTGGTTGACCGATTAAACACTTTTAATTGCAGATTACTAATATGTGCGTTTTCAATTAAAAAAAATTATATTATTTAGTTGGCCAACTAAA
The DNA here is from genome assembly GCA_948193065.1 of Aleurites moluccanus. Taxonomy (NCBI): domain Eukaryota; kingdom Viridiplantae; phylum Streptophyta; class Magnoliopsida; order Malpighiales; family Euphorbiaceae; genus Aleurites; species Aleurites moluccanus. The sequence continues at coordinate 48,450 of CANXYC011543740.1, read as the reverse complement.
AATTTTAATTATGAGAAAATTTTTTTTCAATCGGCAAATCTCATAAGCAGATATAAACTGGTTATAGCGATTCGTGATTTAACAATCGCACTTTTATATTTATTACATATTTAATAACAATTTTATCAAATATCCTTTAAATAAAATTAATATTCAGTTCTTTTAATATTAATTTATTAACTTTATCCTTATAATTAATTTTTTAATACGCCCTCAATTTTTTAATTTACATCTTTATCATTTAATAGCTAAGATGCCTAAGATTGGCTATTAGGTATATGCATTCATCTAGGTTATGATCGAGGAGTTTTTAATACATTCATCTAGGTTATGTACAACGTGGTGATGGAGCTGACAGTGACACACGGTGAATGAATATATTAGGAAAATACTAATAATATTTATTAAAGTGAAATTAGGTCTATTTTATGGGACATAAGGAGTAAATGATTAAGAACTTGTCTTGTAGTATGAAATCACTAAGTCAAATTTTATCAGCTAAGCTATTAATTTTTTTCTTTTTCTTATTTGTTTTGCTAATTAAAAAGTATTAAAAGTCAATTTTTGTGTTTCTCAGTCAAAAATAAACATTTACATAATTTCTTTGAAATTCATAAATTTGAAAAATTACTGATTATGCCGATCAAAAATTGGTTAGATGGTATTGAAAATTCTGCCGGATTGAAATATTTTAAATTTGAGTCATAATTACAATTAAAGGAATATTTGAATCCTTTTAAAATAAACATACAATCAAGAAATTTAAAAACGCTAAATAATTTTATAAATATTTAAATATAAAAATAAAATATCATTTTGAAATTAAAAAAAATAATTTTTTTTTGAAATAATATTTTCAAAACTATATTTCAAGCAGAACACTCCCTAAATTTACTAAAAAAACAAAAATAATTAATTTTTATGACCATATTGAAAAACATAGACAAATTCAAAAATTTTAAGAAAGGAAAGACATATCCATATTCAGAAACGAATATTCACAAATTTTAAAAATAATATTATGATAATAAAATAAATATGTTTAAAAAATATAAAAATAATAAAAAATACCCTATATATATTGTCAATTAGAGACAATTAAAAATCATTATAATATTATTGAGAAAAAAGAAAGAAATTGTGAAAGAAAATGAAGGAAAATTTAAAATAAAATGAATGTATGAATGAAAAAAGAAAGAAAGTTACGGAAAATAAGATAAAATAGTATTTAATTAGAGATTAAAAAATTAATTTTTTAAAATATAATAATAATTTTATTAATTATATTAAATTTCAAAGACTAAATTATAATTTATCTTAAAATTTTTAAAAAATTAAAAGAGGACGTCTCCTTTACCCACATGTACATTTGTCATTGTTTAAAAATCAAGGTTATTAAAGTCGGACTAAATTGATTAGTTAAATCGAAAAATTAGAAACCAAATTAAAGATCGATTTGGTCAATCTCCAAAAATCCGTCATTCAAAAATCTATTAAAAAATTAGTGAACATCTAGGTTAACTGGTGAATCGGTTGAATTGGTCTGATTTTTTGGTTTGAGCGGGTCAAATTTTTTTTTTTTAATTTTTTTTAATTTTTGATCAAAAATAATAAATGTTAAATTATATTTATTTTTATATATGTCAAATTATATATATATATATATGTATATCGATTTTTTCTGTTTAATCGATTTGATTTCAATCGAACCTCTAACCCTTTAATCTTCTGTTTTCACCGATTCTTTAGCCGATCCAATTTTAAAAACATTGCTAAAAATCAAACCAAATTAATAAGGATGGTAGAATAACCGTAACGAATGAGTCAATCCTCGGAGTTTTAACATCAACATTAAAAAAAAAAAAAAAATCAGAGGCATGATCATTTGGTGAGCCAAGCAAAGATGAGTTGATTTTATTTTATCTATGATCTAGGTTTGGTTAATTTTAGACCAAAATTTCTGTCTTTATATATATCGCATTTCTTATTTTATATATTTTTTATGCTTACAATCACTTATAATAAAATATTAACTATCAAAATTTTAAAAAACAATAAATATAATGTATAAAAATATAAGATATAAAATAAAATATATAAAAAAATAAAAAATTCAAATTGGTTTAATTCGGCCTGATCTAAAAATATCAAATACGTATGGACTGATCAAAGTCTTATCCTATATAATTATAGTTATCAAATCCAAACCATTTAGAAGGCAAACTTCAAGCGGGTTATATGCTGGGTTGGCCTGGTGTGTTTAGACCTTAAAGTTGTTTTTCACTTATGTCCATTTTAAGCCCTTTTCTATAGTTGGATCTTAGGTTGTAATTTGCGAATAAAATTATGATTTGAATGAGTTAAATTATTAAAAAAAAAAAAGATTTTTTTTCAAACTCAACAAAAAATGAAAGTGCAGCCAGCAAAAAAATGAAGAGATAAGAACCTAAGCTTAATTAATTTATTACTTTAATTAGTAATAATTTACAAATAATAAAATTTTAAGAGTTTAATTCACTCCAATTATAATTTAAAATTACAAAAATAATTTTATATAAATTCTATTTTTCTTTACTTTCTAATTTATAATAAGTTAATATTTTTAAAGTACAACTAATTTTAAAATATTATGGTTTAATCGTGCAATTAAATGTTTAGAGTAAAATTAAAAATTTGCAAAATCATTAAAGTGTTTTTTTTTTATTATTAACTCTAAATAAGACATTAACAAATCATTTACTCGCACATTGGGCAGAGACTTTTTATTGGCTCTTGCCGAATGTCATGTCCAGTGCTTCGTTGATTAGCCAATTATTTCTAAGCATATCATGGTTTTGGTTTCATCAGTAACAATACCAATAAGATGCTCACCTTCGGTAGTTCATGCTTCCTAGAAGTTGTTTCCATTCCAGAAGCTCCTGTATATGCAGGAGACGCAAATAAACTATTGATTAAAACATGGCTGGCTTAAAGACTATAAAAAAAAAATAGTACAGTCAAGTATAGAAGACTGAGGAGGAGGAGGAGGAGGAGGAGAGGGAGGGGAGAAATGATGCTGATTTTGTATTTGAGATTGGCGGGGAGGAAGTGCCAAGGCTAGTGGAGTTGGAGGGTGGAGGCGGAGACAAGGCGTAACCAAAGAGACGAGTAGGAGCCTTGGCCTCCCAATCCATTTGAAAGTGTATCTATTACCTTTGTATAATTAAAATCTCATTTGGTTTTGATATGTGGAAAACGTTTATCTATTTCAAGAACATATTCTTATTTTGTATACTTAAACTAATAAGTGATAAAAAATTTAATTAATGTTATTTTCTTTGCCTAATGAAGTAACAACAATTTTCTTTTTTTCTCCACTACCACATTGTATTGGCATGTGCACTGAAAAATTAATATATTCCAAGAATGGAATCATATTCCTAATTTTAGTTTTTTTCCAAGAATTTGATTTTATTCTTATGCTATGTTTGGTTGAATTCTATTAAGAAATTTATTTCATTTGCAAATAAATTTCGTTTATAAATGAATTCTCATGTTAAGTATATTAAATATAAAATATTAAATATATTTCAAATGAAATGAATATTGTGTTTGGTATAATTTTAGAATTCATTTTAATATTTTACTTAGTAAAAAATATTCCTATAAATGTATTATTTATTATTTTTTTTAAAATTCATATTACATTAATAAAAATACAATTATTTATAATTTAATTTAATATTTATCAATAATTCCCTTTTATATACACTATTTTTTCAAAAATAAAATAACAATCTTATCCATAAATAATTAAATTTATTAAGGGTTTATACTTGTGAAAAATTTTGAAGAGAAAGATCAGTTAATTATTTTCAGTCCTCTCCATTTCAAGATCTTTGCTTATAATATTTAAGAATAAAATTGTTAATATTTTTTCTTTGTTAATAAATTATATAGTATTTTATTTTTATGAGTTATTTTTTTAAAAAATAAAACTTATGTATTTAATTGAATAAAATAAATTTAAAATATATAATTATACATTTCATTATAATATAAGAGCATTTATATGTATATTTTACTTATATTTATTGGCTTGCATCTATTATTATTTAAGAAAAATGAATTACTTAAAAGTTTTCATTGTAATTTTACCTAAGACTCTAATTTGATTAAGACATACCCTAACTCTTAGTAAAATATAATTTTAAAAAATTAAAAAATATATTTTTTTTAAATTATGATATTAAATTATAAATATTATAAATACCGTTTATTAAAAATGATTAAACCATAATTTCAAACTAATACTTAAAAATTACAAGATTTATAGTTAAAGTTTTGAGTTGTAGTTAAATTAAAAGTATAAAAATAATTAAATAATTAATTTTTTATTTTAAATATAATTTATTAAAAATTATTTAATCCTAATATCTAAATTATACTTAAAATAATTTTGAGGTTGTAGTAGAAATTTTGAGTTATAGTTAAATAAATAAAAATAAAAATAATTGAAATAATTAGAAAATTAATTTTTTCTGGATCTATATTAATGGATAAATTATAAATTTAAAAATTTAATGTTATCCATTAAGACTAATCAAATACTATTGAAAAAAAAACCGTTTTAAAATATTTATAATTTATATTTTCTAACATATAAATTAAAAAATTATTATAATTTTAAAATAAAAAATAAATATTTTTATTTTAATATGAAAAGAAATAAAAAATAAAAATAATTAAGTAAATATTTAATAAAAAATAAAAAATAAATTAAAAAAATAAATATATTCTTAAACTAAAAAAAGAAAGGAGGAGGGTGTGATTTTCAAAAAGAGTTTGAAACAATCAATTGATAAAATCAGAATAAAATATTAAAGTCAGTAAAGACATTTTAGTCTTTTAAAATTTATTAGTTTAAAATTATAAAATTCATTTGGAAATACTAATTATTTTAATAGGATTTAATTTAATTATTTTCAATTTCACGTATTTAATTATTTATAATTCTAAATGATTTTGAATTTAAAAAAAAAAAAAACACAAAACTATGGATTTATAAATGAATTTAATAAAATTTTATGAAATTTATTTATACCAAATAAATGGTTAATATTAAAGTGTATCAAAGATTCTCTTAGGATTATTTCGGGAGTTTTTTTTTTGCATAAGAAAGAAAAAGATAAATTTTAATTTATGAAATAATAAAATAAATTATAAATAAATATTTCTTATTTGAAAATTTAAAAAATAAAAAAAAATACTTATTAAGGGTAATATAATTTTATTTAAAAATTATTTTTATTAATAAGTAAAAAAAAAAATTATTCTCTTAACTTTAAAAGAAAACGACATAAAATTTAATGGGATACCCTTAAAATATATATATATTTTTTTTATATTAAATTTCCGAATAATTCTTATTCTATTTTATTTTATTTTTTTATCTTTCTTATTTCAATTCTCAATGAGGATGTTAGTGTGTGTTAATTTGCATTGTTTATTTACCTTTTGTGTTAATTACAACTCTGTCAATGGAGTAATTAAGTTTACATTTTGACTCACATTTGATTCTTTTCAAGCTTGCTTAGCTACTGAATTTTTGGTGCTAAATTGAGCAATAATAATAATAATAAAGGCAAATTACTGAGTTTCTGAATGTGTAATTGCTACATTTATATTGAATGACTCAAAGATTTTCAAAGAGAAGTGATGAATCTTTTTTTTGTTTGGGGTTGAGTTTAAAACAATTTTTTAAATCTGTAAAATGAGAGAATAAATGTTAAATTTGAACTTGGCAAGACTTCTCCAATATCTAAGTTATTGACTTGATTTTTAGAGTTTTTAAAAAAGAAAATGATTAATATTGAGATAAAAAAATTTTAGTGTGAGAAAGAAATGATCTAGATCTAATAAATTTTTAATGAGTTGGACTTAAATTAAAAAATATTAAATTTTTCAAAACTTCAATTTGTTTGGTCGAAATTTTCTTTACTAATTATGGCCTGTAATCATGTCTAATTAGAACATTATAGTTAGATCGCTAAGATACATGAATATTATTTTTTACAAGTATTTTGTTGGTGAATGATATTTATTTTATCTGATTAATTTGCTTAGTATTCTCTTCTTAAAAGTTAATGATCCTTTTAGTTGTTGTGAGTGTGCCAGTTAATTGTCTTTTGTTTGTTTGTTTTTTTTAATTAAAAAGGAAGTCAAAGCTTAAAACAACATCAGATATAAAATTTTAGGGTAAGACATCCCTACAATATTATGAAACAACTATTTCCTTATACCTTAGGGTAAAGAGTAAAAAAAATGAGTTCTTAATTGGAAATCAATCCCTTGATGTGTCATCCATTCTATATTAAAATTAACTTTTATGAAAATATGAAGAATTTTCCCTATCCATTCTCTACTCAATAAGCTCTTTATACCCTGAGCCAAGGATGAATATAAGCATACATCCTGATTTTCTGTTATAAAGAGGTTCATTACACATCTACCGTCACATTCCACTTATAGTCTTCTAATCCAATATTTTTAAAATTAGACCGATTAAAAAATCGATAAAAACAGAGAATCAAAAGGTTAGAGGTTCGATCGAATCGAATCAATTAAACCAAAAAATATCAATATATATATATATATGTATATATAATTTGATATTTATTATTTTTGATAAACAAAAATTAAAAAAAATTAAAAAAATTCTGATCCGGTCGAACCAGAAAACAGCTTGGTTCGACCGGTTAACCGGTTTTTTTGAGACGAGTTTTAGAAGCTGACCGGATCAGCCCATGATTTAATTCTCAGTTTTTCAGTTCGATCAGTCGGTCTGATCCGATTTTAACAACTATGTTATTATCCCATTATTCCAAGCTATTTCAAGACCTTGGTAGACTCCCTAAAACTCAGTCATTGTGATTGAGCAACACCCAATATTCATTGAGTTTCCAACTGCCCAATCCCATTGTCTTTTGGTTGTTTTGAGCGGGGTTAAGTAAAAATATATAGAAAAAAAAAGTGAAAAAAAAAAAAGTAAATGAAATAAATAGAGTGAATATTAAAGTACAAAAGATAAAATTTTGTAAATGCATTTGTTCCTAATAACAGTCTATTAGCTTTTTAATACTTAAGTTATTTTAAAACAACTAAAAATAAATTTTAGCATTGAAAAAAATATTATTTTATTCTTTTGAGTTAATATTAGACTCAATAGAGCAAAAAATAAAAAGTTATGTCTCAATTTGAAACACAAACTTAATTTTTAGCCTTAATTTACTTCCTTTCTTTGGCCAACAATTCCCTCACATCATTCTCAACTTAGCAACAACAAGAGAAAATAGACCATTGCTAATTTTATTAAAAATTACTTATTTTTTGCATAAAATTTTACTTTTGATTTAATTATAATATTTATTTAAAATAATTAGTTTCACTAATTTGTATTTAAAATTTATAGTTTTAATATTTTGCAATCTTACTAAGTTTATAATCCATTCATAAATTTTATCAACTTTAATAGAATTTAACTCAATTATAATTAATATATAAAAATTAAAAATATTAATTATTAAAAATATTTTTATTTATATTAAATACAAAAATATAAATTAATAAATAAATTTTATAAAATTTTATGAAATTTAATTATATCAAACAAGTTTTAATATTGTGAGGTTGTATATGAAATAATTTCAATATGAACAACACCAATTTTCAATTTTTAAGCAACTCGTTATTTGTCACAATTCAATTCTATTGGGCACGTGACCGACATTAGGAAACAAAAAAATATAAAATTTTTGAAACTCGTAATAAGTCTGACTTATTACTAAACAATAAAACTACAATATGACAGTTGTAACTGTCACAAGCAAAGGCTATGAACCCACTCGTCAAATAGAATCTTAATAATTTAACATCATTACTTAACCACTCAGAGCTGACATCATACATTTAACATCATCAACTAGAGATTTTTGATTAACAGAGCAACAACAGAACTATGACCATAAATCTAACGCTAAATATAAACAATGCAGAGCTTTATAGATTTTAAAATAATAAATATGAATTAATTATATAATAAAATGAAATAATTCTACTGTCTGAGGAATAGATGGAAGAAATACTCAACTTAAAAATTTAATCTTTTTAAACTCGATCCGAAAACTGAAAAAATATTTGAACAGGGGTGAACGTTCGACTCAATGAGCTGATATAATTTAATTTAATATGCAAGTCATATATTAATTTACCTGAAGTGTCATATTACATATTCTCATCAATACACATACATAATATCTATGACGAAAAATGTCCGTGGAATTCAACCCTATATATATATATATATATATATATATATATATATATATATGTTTTCGTTTATCATAAATGGAAAACCGATCCCCTCCCATGGCTCTTTTAAAATCCAATTATGGGGTCATGGTGAGTCCAACTCTAACCAAACATCCCTATATTCTTTTACCCATAGACATGATCATGGTTCGGTTCCAAATCAGAACCGAACTGAAATCGAACTGGATTAAACTAAAATCGAACTACATTAAACCAAAACTGTTTTCAAACCATAACCGAACCGTGACTCTAAGGTTCGGTTTCGATTCTCATAATTTTCAAACCAAACTAGAACTGGCGGTTTGGTTTGATTCAGAACTGTGGATGAATTTATTATATATTTTAAGTATTTGACATTGATTTGCTGTTTGATGGACTTGATACATGAAGGCCTATTGACTATTACTTGAAGAATTGGATTTAGTAAGAGAACTACATGGGCTTTGATTCTTCTATCCTCCAAGAAGATATGTAGGTATTTAATTCATGAGAATTAAGTTCAAGCTCCCTTTTTTTTTTTTTAATAAATTCGGTTCTAAATCGTATTGAAATCGTATCGAACCGAAACCGAAACCTAAACCAAAATAAAAATCAGAACCATCCAGAAATCGACGGTTCCTAAACCAGACCGAAATCGCTGTTCAAGGTTTCGGTTTTGGTTTACTTATTTTAGAAACTGAAACTGACAGTTTTGGAACCGAAACCAGCGGTTCTGAAACCGTGGTCATGCCTACTTATCCATATCCAGGGACAACGGTGAGACTATTTTCAAACTAGACAATCCTTATAATAATATTGTCATCATCTTCAAATTATATAATGTTATATCGTTAATGTTTTATGTGTTAGTGATGGATTCTATATCATCCTGTTTTCCATCGCATGCACATACATTCATATCATTCATCAACATCATACAATATAACATGGACATATATCATGCTCATGAATCTAATGCAATAGTGATAACTTATATACATATATATTTCATTCATTTAATATTTACATGTCATGTTTAGATGCAGTAATAAATTAAAATATATCAACTCACAACTTGATAACTATCAAACTGGTTGGCTTTCTCAAAATGACTCCTGACGATAATAAAGAATACATATAAAATATTGGAACCAAAATATGAGAATTATTAAAATAATATTTAAATTTTGACTCTTAAATAAAAACGAGTTTCAAGAATTTGCTGAAATTTCGACAGAACCTCTCCTAAAACTGAACATAACTCCCTGAAATAAAAACAATAACACTTCTAATAAATATCGCATAATTTGACATCTAACACTATCAATCGATTGACCCCTCTTGAGTCTCCAATTTAACAATAAATATTTATAATTAACTTTACATGCCTCAATCATTTGATCCAAATAAATAATTAATTACTTATAGCAATTAAATAAACATTCCAACTTAATTCTAGTATTTAATCCATCAATATCGATACACCAGAAATAACAATAATAGTGAATAACTCATTTACCGATACTTAATTTACTAAATAGCTACCACTTCGCCAATTAATTTATTAATCGTAAATTTAATTATCTCCATCTTCCTAAAATAATTTCAATAATTTATTATGTGATTACTTTCCAATAGCAATACCCAATTAATTCAATTATCTTATTCTCAAATAAATTATTTCACTAATTAAAATAATTATTCACTAAACTCTAATAAATAACCACATTAAAATTAATATTTCACATCTAATTATCTTAAAATATTTTTAAATAATGTCATCATCAAAATATTTTGTTTCAATAATTCATTTATCAAATTTCAGTAATTATCTTAATTTAGTCTCTTTTATAGATTTAATTTAATTATCAATTTCATTAAATTACTTCATAATAATTTAATATTTCAATATCAAAATTTCACAAATATCGTCCACATAATTTTCATAATAAATACAAATCAATATAATAAATTTATCTTAATTTTTACATTCAATAAAAACATAGTTACCGATAATTTACTACCTAAAAATTCTTAAACTAATATCAAACTCAATATTTTTTCATAATTCTCATTCAAATAATTTATATAATAACTTCAAAATAATAGAACAAATTTAATTCATATAATAACTCCAAAATAATAAAATAAATTTACTTTAATATTTACATCCAATAAAAATATAATTATTAATTATTAACTGTCTAAATATTTCAATATCAGTATAAATATCTAATTATTTTCATAAAATTATCTTAAATAATTTCTAAATAATTAATAAATAATTTTAAAATTAATTTAACTATATTTATTCAAAATTTATCAAAAATCTACGTGTGTCTAAATTTTTCGATCCCAGTTTCTGTGTTTAATTGGGGTAAAATTAATGCTATTGTAAAACTCATGAAAAGTGAAATCCAAAAAAACTATAACCACTGAAAAACTACATCGAAATTGCCTGAAATCAGCTAAAATCAGTTTGGACTCATTAAATTTTTTCCAGTGAGTATGGGCTCTTCATGCGAATATTGACAGCAAGCTTATAGTGAAAGGACGACCGATGGCTGAGCTCTTCAATAATGGCGCACGTGTTGTGATGCGGTGGCCGAATGGCCGATTTCCGGGGTCACAACTCTCTTTCTCTCTCTGCAATTTTAACACTGTCCCTTTCTTTGTTCTCTTTCTTCTTTCTTTTAACACTGTCCCTTTTCCATTTCTTTTATTCTCTTTCTTCTTTCTTCTTAACTGTCCCTTTCTTTGTTCTCTTTCTTCTTTCTCTTTCTTCTTAAGTTAAGAAGAAAGAGAACAAAGAAGGGACAGTGTTAAAAATGCAGATATATATATATATATATATATATATATATATAAAATCCGACGAAGATCTGTTTCCAGATCTTTCGTTGATTTATATTTATATAATAATAATAATAATAATATATAATAATATTATAATTTAGTGATTTATATTTATATAATAATAATAATAATAATATAATTTAAAAATCTAAAGAATATTTTATAAATATTCTTTTAAAAAATAATTTAATACTCTATAAATAAATAATAATTTTTTAACAAAATAAATATATACATGAATATAAATATAATAATTATGTAATAATAATAATAAAATCTTAATTTAAAAATTAACTAATAAAACCATTAAATAATTTAAAATATTAAAATAATTAAATTAATAAATAACTAATAATTTATAATTCATAATATAATAAAATAATATCAAAATTTATAATTAAAAGTCAAATCTTAAAAAATCTAATTTTTCTTTACTTTATATAATAATATAATATTATACAATTAAAAAAATATTTCTATATTTATTAAATATTATTATTCCTTAATTAAAATAATATTTTAAAACTAATATAAAAATCCGAGTGTTACATTATTAATTTAATTAATAAAAGAGTTTTGTATTTTTTTATTAATTAAAATTTGATTTTGAGATCAAATTAATAATGAGGTGTAAAAGCTAATCAAATGTATTAGGTCAAATATCTCGGTGATATTAATTTACCTTTTTATTTAATTGAGTTAATTACTATTTTTCCTTTTAAAATGATTTAATATATTAAATTTTTTTTTATTTTTTAAAAATATATTAATTCTCTCATGACGAATATTTTATTATATCAGGCCATCTCCAACTCAAAACATCAAAATACAGTTAATTTTACATAATTTTGCAGTTTATATCACATCAAACAGTAATTTCATCTCCAACCATAACTCAATTTTTAACACCATTTTTACACCAAAAAAGAATATTTTTTTATATTATTTTTTATCTATTTTATATAATTTATTATAATTTCTCACTATTTTATAATATTTCACTAATTGTCCATACATAAATATGTTTTACATATTTATTAAAAAAATTTAATTATTAATTTATCAAAGTGATAATATAACAAATTAAATTATAATAATTTATTAATTAAATGACTTATTTACAATTAATATATTATTTAGAATAAAATTACATTAACAAAAATAATTAAAAAGACTTATATTATATTTATAAATAAAATTAAATATAAATATGAAAATTACATTACATTTATAATTAAAATTAAACACAAATATGAAAAATATACAGTAATGTTCATTTAATCATCTGAGTTATTATATTCTTTTCATAAATGTTCAATTAATACATTACGAAGCATAATATTAGCATCTTTATCATTGATTTGTCTATGACGATTAGTAAATTGATGAAATTTTATATTTTTATCAACCATCAATTTAATTTCTCTAGTTGGTGCTTTCCTCGCTTCTTCAATTAGTGCATCAAAATTATGTTTATCTTCGATAATCATCTTGTGCAAATAATGCATGCACTCATAATGTCATGTAATATATTTTTTCTCCAAAAACGTGTTGGTCCTGTCACGATTGCGAACCGTGATTGAAAAATTTCAAAAGAACGTTCTACGTCTTTTCTACATGCTTCTTGTCGCATTGTAATTTTTTTTTCGAGCCTGTGGCTGGTGAATACTTTGTACAATAGTTGACCATTTGGAATATATATTATCAACTAAATAATAATCCATATTATACTCTTTACCTTGAATAATATAATTAGCTAGAGGAACAATACCTTGAACAATATTAAAAAAAAAAAATTGAATGACTTCAACACATTAATATCATTATTAGTATTTGACATACCAAAATATGTGTGCCATATCCAAAAATCATAGTCTGTTACAGCTTTTAGAATAATAGTTAGTGAGCCACTACGACCTACATATTGTCTAGTCCATGCAGTTGGATAATTTTTTCACTTTCAATGCATACAATCTATACTTCCCAACATTCCTGGAAAACCACGTTGTTGACCAATATGGAGTAGCCTGGCGATGTCACTAGTTGTAGGTGTTCTTAAATACCATTTTGTAAATATCTCTGTAATAGCACGACAAAATCTATTCATACTTTCAATTGCTGTTAATTCTCCTATTTTAATATACTCGTCTGTTGCATCTGCTGGTATACCATATGCCAAAATTCGAAAGGCAGCTGTTACTTTTTATAAAGATGATAATCCTAATCTACCAAGTTCATCGCTTCGTTGTTGAAAATAATTATCATGATATTTAACGGCATCAACAATGCGAAGGAACAAACTTCATGACATTTGATATGGTTGGCGAAACATTGGGTCATTATAGTGTTGATGACCGGCAAAATAGTCATTAAATAAATTGCAATCAGTATTCTCCTGGTTGCGATTAATCACTACGTGACCACTAACCAAGTCACCATGGATCACATGATTGTTTTATTGATTGAAGTAGTTTGTAAATATCATGTTATTATTAGCGATCATTTAACGCATCGATTCTTCATTTGTAGCGATGTTTGCAAGGTTATTTTGAATTAAAACATCGTTATTATCATCAAAAGAAAAACTAGAACTTGATAAATTAATTGGAATTTTTATATTAGAATTCATTTTGTAAATAAAGGAATAAACTAAATTTTTTATAGTTTATTTTTTAAAAGATAAATAAAAGGAGAAGAAATTATGGATTGTGAGTTATATTATAATGAAGTATGTTATTTATAGTAAATTAAGAGACTTATCTTATATGATTTAAAATCTAATATAAGGATTATAGATAATGATGTAATCGATCCAACAGTTTAGAATTTCTTGTGTAGATTTTCATATATATATATATATATATATATATATATATATATATATATATATATTGAAGAACATATAATTATTTTTTTGTGTAGAGTATGAATTATTTTTTGAGAAAAATATTAATTATTTTTTGGGTAGAGTGTGAATTATTTTTTTAAGCAGAGGGTTTATTTATTTTTTGGGCAGAATATGAATTAGTTTTTGGGTATAGTGTGAATTATTTTTTGGATAGAGTGTGAATTTTTTTTTAGGCAAAGTGTGAGTTTGTTTTTTGGGGGGAATGTGAATTATTTTTTGAGCAAAGTGTGAATTTGTTTTTTGGAAAGAGTATAAATTATTTTTTGAGCATAGTGTAAATTATTTTTTGGGCAGAGTATAAGTTTGTTATTTAGGCAGAGTGTGAGTTTTTTTTGGGTGGAATGTGAATTATTTTTTGAGTAGTGTGAATATATTTTTTTGGTAGAATGTGAATTATTTTTTGAGCAGAGTGCAAATTTATTTTTAGGGTAGAGTATAAATTATTTTTTGGGCAGAATGTTTATTTATTTTTTAGGCAGAGTGTTAATTATTTTTTGGGTATAGTGTGAATTATTTTTTGGGCAGAGTGTGAGTTTGTTATTTAGCCAGAGTGTGAGTTTGTTTTTTTGGGCAGAATGTGAATTTTTTTTTATCAGAGTGTGAATTTATTTTTTGGGCACAATGTTTATTTATTTTTTGGGCAAAGTGTGAATTATTTTTTGGGCATAGTATGAATTATTTTTTCGGCAGAGTGTGAGTTTGTTTTTTGGGCGGAATGTGAATTATTTTTTGAGTATAGTGTAAATTTATTTTTTTTGGTAGAAAGTGAATTATTTTTTGATCAGAGTATGAATTTATTTTTTAGGCAGAGTATAAATTATTTTTTGGACAGAGTATTTATTTATTTTTTGGGTAGAGTGTGAATTATTTTTTGGGCATAGTGTAAATTATTTTTTGGGCTGAGTGTGAGTTTGTTTTTTAGGCAGAGTGTGAGTTTATTTTTTAAGCAGAGTGTGAGTTTATTTTTTGGCCAGAGTGTTAATTTAAAAATATTATAGCATTCATTTGCTATAAATACATATTTCCAATTCATTATCAAAACATCATCTTGCATAAATTATCTTATAAAAACGATATTTTTCTTCTCAATCTATTGCTTTGCTAGAAAGTGTTTTTCCGATTTACTGGATATTTTAATTCTGAAGATGTATTTTTTTGTTAAGTTTATTTAAATATATCTCAAGATCCTATTACTGGTAGGTATCAATTTTCAGATAATTTTTGGTCCCGTATAAAGCAGAGTTTTAATAAAGCAAGTAACCAACAAATAGAGTATTGATCTAAACGATCTGTGCAGTCTCGAATGACTAGTATAATTACTAAAGTAAAGAAATTGAATGGCTGTCTAAAATAAATAGAAAATCGGAATCCAAATGGTTGTTCAGATGAGGATATTGTGAGTATTTATAATTTTCATTCTCTTACTATCAGTTTTAATGTTTAATATTATTTTCACATTTACTTGCAGTTATATCGAGCAAAAAACCTATTCATACAAGATTCGAACTTCAAAAAATGATTCGAATTTGATAATGTTTGGCATATAGTTAAAGATTTTGAAAAATTTAAAGATAATATTTTCACTGTTAGACAAATTGTTTGGGCACATAATGTAAATTATAACTCGTCACAGTCAGATAATCTTACTCCTGAATCACCAATATCATCGTTTCATGGGTTGTCATCATTTTTTCCTAATTTAAATGATGACAGTTTTGGTGAAAGTTCATCTCAACGACCGTGTGGAGTGAAGAAAGCCAAATTAAAAAGAAAAAATGATTAATATATAGCAGAATTATATAATAACCTTAGAGAAGAAAATAAATAACTTATGAAGATGTTAAAAAATATCAGTTTTGATAGGTATAAGCAAATGAATATCCAATTGTAGAATTTGGTCTTGAAAAAAATAAAGAGGAAAATAAAATTTTATTTCGTGACTTAAACACAATTGCTGATTTAAATGTACGTGAGTATTTTAGAGTTGAACAAACAATAATTATAGAAAAAAGAAACCAACAACAAAGGCTTTCTTCTACTATTAATACTTTTGGTCAATATTTTGATAATATTGAAATATCCGGAGCTAATCTACCAAATTATTAAATTATTTATATTTTAATCTACGTTATGTTTTTATACTAATATATATTTTGAATATTTATGGTAATTTTAATTAATATTATCAGTGTTGATATTTTATTTTAATATTTGTATTTAATATATAAATCAATTGGGATCTAATTTTGACAATTCGAGACCTAATTAAATTAATCAAGACTAAATTCAATTAATTCGAAATCTAATGATAATCAACCGAGACCTATAATTAAATTGAATATATAATATAATAATTGGTATAAATTAATTTGTATTATTTCAAGTTCTTATATTATATGTCCAAATTAATTAGTTTTCTTAAAATATGATTTTATTTTTTGCAAAAATTTAGATAATATTAATTTTATTGCTTGTATTTAATTTAAATATTTATGTAAGAATTAATATATATATATATATTATAATTTTTTTAAATTACAATTTAAATATAATGAGATTTTTTTATAAATTAAAATTTTTAAAATTAATTGTTTGCATAAATTAAAAACTAAATAACAAAAGTCAAAAAAATAATAGGTTTATTTGTAAAATTTTGGTTTTAATTATAATTTTTTTATATATAAAAATTAAATAAAAAATGAAAAAAAAAAAAGAAATAGCATTTTATTGTTATCACCACCATTTTGCAGTCCAAAATGACGTTACATTGGAGGCCAAGTAGAACTGCAAAATGATGTTTAACTGCAAAATGCAGTCTGGTTAGAGATGATTTTAGTACATCATTTCGTTCAATTTTATTATTAGTCAATTCTAAAATGGTTAACAAAGACAGTAAAAAGACAGAAATACCTTTACCATTTATTTTTAATTAATTACATTATATTTTTGTTTTAAAAAATATTTTTTAAGGTTAAAAAAATTTATTTGCATATTTTTTGATAAATTTAAAAATAAAAAATAAAAAAAATATTTTTTTAAAAATATTTTTATTTGTTATTTTATTTTAAAAAATAATTTAAGAAGAAATTAAATTATTTCTTCTTAAATTTTTTAATATAAATAAAAAATTTATTTTCATATTTTTGACAAATTTTAAAATAAAAAGTAAAAATATTTTTTAAAAAATATTTTATATTTTATATTTTCAAATTTTATATTTTTTAAAAAATAAAATAAAATTTTATTTATTCATTTTTATTTTCAAATTTATCAAAAAATATGAAAATTTATTTTTTAACACTAAAAAATATTTTTTAAAATAAAAATAAAATATAATTAATTAAAAAATAAAAGTAAAAGTATTTTTATCTTTTTATTGTATTTATCGATTATTTTAGGATTGACTAATGACAAAATTGAATAGAAAGGTCTAATAATATATTGTAATATTTATTAAGGAGAGTTAGTATATTTTTAAAATGCCAGGAGATATTTAGTGTATTTGATTATTCTATAAGAGAGAAATAATAATTAATCATATTTAATTTTAGCTTGTTTATTAGAAATGAAGTCAGAAATTAATTTTGAACGAGCTGAGAATTAAAATTTTTCATATATATGTATAATTTTTTAGGAAGTAAATCATGAACGACTCAAAATTATATATAAAATTGAGTTTAAATGAATTAAGTGAAATTTTATTATAAATTAATAAAATATTTTTTTTGATCGTCCCTGTTAATTACTGAAATAAAAATAATATTTTTCACAAATTTATACTAGTTCAATTATTAACATCATTATGATCAACTTTCAGTAGCCTTATAATAGTTATTAAGGTGTCATTTGCAAGACTTTAACATCATTATTTGCTAAAAGCCATGAATTAAAGAACATTTCGTTTGAGTGTGTAACAGGTACGAAGGAAGTCCAAATTTAGGTGGGCCTTGGTCATTAAAATCCAAAAAAAAAAATTATATAAATTTATAAAAAAGTTTTCATTTGATATATTTAAACTTAATTTTATATATTCTCGATTTATTCATAATTAATTTTTAAATTTTTTTATATTTATATGAAAATTTTTAATTTTAATTTATTTAAAATTAATTCTTTTTGCTTCATCTCACTGGTATATAATGAAAATAAATATTCACTAAAAACACACCAAGTACAATTTTAATAAACTTTAAGAAGCTTGTGAATTGTGGTCGAAATTCCTAAAAACAGAAATAAAAAAAAATTGTGTGATTGAATTCTAATAAACTTTATTATTATTCACATAACGAAGTTTAAATTCTATATATTTTTATGTTAACAAAAATACAATCTGAAAATATTATTACAAAAAAAAAGTAGATTTATGTATAATTATTTATATCAAATAAATTAAATTATACTCAATTAATTAATTGATTTATTTAATTATTATAAAATAATTAATTACTTTAATCATTACATTACATTATTTTTTTATTTATACTTATAATAAAAAATTATATTATATTTTTTTTAAATAAAATAATAAAATTATTTGTTTTTAAATAAATAAAATAATAATTTTTTTTATGACGTGGAGCCATGTCAACGGTGATATGAACACCACATCAATAATTAATTATAATATAAAATAATATTCATATGAATGACACGTGATTAATTTTAACGCTTTTAGTAAAAATATAGATAAAATGTGAAATGGTAAAATTTACTAAAATTAAATTATCACAAAATAAATTAAAAGTCTCAAATACAAAAAGCAGGGTATATTCACTTAAATCATTAGTTCACAAATCGCCTTGACACACAACCCAAACCATTTACCAACACTTTTATGGAAACCTTTTGGTCTTGTTTTGTGGGACAAACAAAATGTTTTATTTATTAATTTTTTAAATAAATCTTTAAAAAAATAGGAAACTTGACCATTAATTAAGGGATTTTTTTAAAAATATCTAAAAAAAATAAAAATTATTTCTTTTTTACTATTAATTTTTTTTTTCAAAAATACTACATATTTTAAAATATTTTTTTTTAAAATACTACATATCTAAAAATATTTTTTTAAAAATACGATATATATCAAATATATATTAAACATATACTACACATATACTAAACATATACTAAATATATACCAGAAAAAAAACCGTAAAATTAAAAAAAAAGTCAAAAAATAATATATTTGGGTAATATTTCCATTAATTAATAGTTCAATTGCTATAACATCTATAAATTTCGTTTTAATTAATATTTTTTTATTGGTTTAAATTATATTTTTTTTATCTTTTTAATCTCTAAATTAATTTTAATTAAAAATGCAAAATTTTGATTTTGATGAATTAAAATACTTTATGATATAATAATAAAAAAATAATTTTAAGAATAAAGATATTACATAGACTAAAATATTTATATATAAAATTATATAAAAAATTTATAAATTTATAATAATGAATTTGAATATTTAAAATATTATTGTAAAAATTAATAAAGATTAAAATATTAGTAATTGTAATAAATTTGAGAGGTGGTAAAAAATAAATTACCCTTAATTAAACTAAAAACAATTTAAAATTTATAACATCAATAATAATTAAAAAAAAAAATCAAAGGTGCGCAGTTTAAACCTATTAACACCTACCGTTTATTATAGCCTTTAACACATTGTACAAGCAGCAACAACTCAAACCTCAGTCCATTTCCTAATCACCCATTCGAGATTCTCTTTCACAAACAACTTCCTCTCTCTAAATTACAATTCAAAAACACAAAATTTACATATTTTTCTCTCTCTAGAAAGTTCCAAAACCCTAGGTTTCACTGGATCCGTCAATGGCAGAGGAAGCTGCATCGTCGTCTCCGGCGTCACAATCGCAGCAACAGCAGCAATCTCAGGCTGCGCCGCTCGGGTCTGCCGTGATTCCGATAGTGAATAAGTTGCAGGACATAATCACCCACCTTGGACACAACGCGGGCATCAGTCTACCGCAGGTGGCGGTGGTCGGAAGCCAGAGCAGCGGGAAATCCAGCGTTCTGGAAGCGCTTGTAGGGAGGGACTTCTTGCCCCGTGGAAATGATATTTGTACTCGGCGGCCGCTGGTTCTACAGTTGCTGCAGATTAAGAGGAAGGGTGACGGCAGCGAGGAGGAGTGGGGGGAGTTCCTGCATCTACCTGGAAAACGCTTCTATGATTTCTCCGAGATCCGGAGAGAAATTCAAGTACGTTTTTATAGAACATGATGTCCATATATATATAGCTGACTAATTAGTACTAGTGTATAAGAGTTCGGTTTCGAGTTTAATCAGGCTTTTTTTAAAAGAAAGTACTATTTGTTGATTAAATTTCTGTTAGAATTCTGGAGAAAATTCAGAAATGTTCAATGTTCAATGGTGGAGTGTTTTGGAGCTGATAATATATTCGAGTTGTGTAATTGATAGTAGTTAATGTAGTTGGTAAATTGCATAGAGAACTTAACCTATGGTGAAGCTCATGCAGAAGGGAAAAGGGACTTGGAAAGAAGAGAATATTTATTGCTCGTTGACATCTTGGATTCAAGTTTTATTGGTTCAGTTGATTTCTTGAATATAAGATGTGATTCAATTGCTTGGAGACACTTTTGGAATATAATTTTTGGCTTCTGAGGAGGTTTTGTGTCATCACTAGTTGTTTTTCTTTTTTTTTGCTTGAAAGATGCTATTCCGACAGTTAACTTATTTGCTTAAGCTGGTTGGAATTTTGGTCATTGATGATAGGGCAAAAATACAAATTTTTGCATGGTTTAATGTGATTTTTACTGAATATTTGTTTTTTTAAGTGAATCTGAGTCATGTTGCATGCTTTGTGCCATGAAAGTCTTAGAAAAGGAGACATTGAACACTTGAATTACTTTTTAATTAGGTATTTAGTACTAAGAATTTTTTTTTTTAACTAAGATGCTTGTGCAGCCAAATTTTCCTGTTAATTGGAGCCATGGCAATGATTTATCAGAATGACTTTGATTACTTTGGTGAGCAGAAAGACAAAGAGTTCATGTCTTGTTGAGTCTGAAATTAAAGCCTAATAAGGTTTATGCTCCCTTGAGCTCTTGGTTGATTGTGAGGATTCAATATTGCAGTGGTGGTGTTGGCCTGACTCATGGCTTTTTTGGATATGCCAAGTGTTGTTGCTGATGGTTTCAGAGTGTTAGAATTTGTATAATCTCTTAGGCGAACCAAAGGGTGCAAATAAGTTGGTTGCATTAACTTGTTAAAGAACATTTTGGCCACAGCAAGAATCTTTGCAATTTCTTCTACTTCTGTTGGTTTCAGTGATGCCTTGAGTAGTAGTTTGAGTCCTGCATTGAGACGGGCTTCAAAAAAAAAAAAAAATTGAATAAAAGTTACGTAGTAGAGCCAATGAAACATAGTTTAGAAACCATGTTAAAATTTTTGACATCCACATAACATTTGGACTAAACTAAACAACAGATTCCATTAAGCCTGGGGATTGGGTCAATGATAACTGATAAATTATCTTGGGTTAAGGCCTCATGAAGCATCATCCTGGGCTTGAATGCAATTGCCAGCATGAGTGGTTAATGGTTTGATCAAACTACATTTGGTTGATTTAATGGCCTTGGACATGTTCAATTAAAAAATAAATAAAAAGAATCCTGAAATGTCAAATTCTTTTCTCATTTATTAGAACTAAACCAATAGCAGACAAACTGTGCTGATGTTTTGATTTTGAACAATGCTTTTATGAATAAAATCCATAAAATTGACTTAGAATAGAAAATCATATTTTACTTGTTCATCAAAGCTGCAATGGTTTGTTATACTGCTTGTTGTCATGTAATGACTCTTGGATCTTTGTTTAATTTCAGCAATATTTGTCTGACCTTGGAAAGTATTATATCATATGTCCCATTCTCATGTTGGCGTCTGGTTTTCCAAGGTTTATAGACAGTAGACTAACTCTTAAGTATCAATGATTAGTCCTCTTAGTAATCAATAATCTTGAATTGGTTATAGGCTGAGACATCTAAGGAAGCTGGAGACAACAAAGGTGTCTCAGACAAGCAGATTCGCTTGAAAATTTTTTCCCCTAATGTTCTTGATATCACACTTGTTGATCTACCTGGTATAACGAAGGTTCCTGTGGGTGATCAACCATCTGATATTGAAGCACGAATTAGAACTATGATCAGCTCATACATCAAGCAAAAAACTTGTTTGATTCTAGCTGTTACACCAGCAAATTCAGATTTAGCAAACTCAGATGCTCTTCAAATGGCAGGAATTTATGATCCTGATGGTAAGTTTTTTTACTTTTGACATCCCATGTCAAATGGTTGTTTATTTATTATTGCACCTCTTACTATGCTAATCTTCTGTTGACAGGTGTTAGAACCATTGGAGTAATTACAAAGGTGACGTTAAGTATCTTTTTTCTAAGTGGTTTAGCATTCTCAATCTCTTTGCAACTTTTTTGAGAGGCATGACATTTTTCCTCTTTTACTTCAGTTGGATATTATGGACAGAGGTACTGATGCTCGCAATTTGTTGCTCGGCAAAGTGATTCCACTTCGTCTTGGTTATATTGGTGTTGTTAATCGTAGTCAAGAGGTAACAATATAGATCCATAAGAATAGTGCTACATGCTTTGGTCTGGTTGTTTTGTGGTTTAGGCTCACATTCTGTTTTTTTAGTTCTTCCTTCTGTTGGATTGTTATTTAGGTGATTCTTTTTCATGGTGAAACATATCTTTGTCCGGTTGTCATTGTTGGTTCTATTCATCAGTGTGTTGTCCTTGTTTTTTCACAGTGTTTCTAATGTTCAATTTGGTTTTGTGTTCATTTATTTTTGCCATTTTGTTGGTTTAGTGTTGAAGGTAGCATCTAATGCACAGACAAGCATTAACAATAAGACTTAGTGATGCTACAGATTTTTCCATTGTCAATTTTCATGGTGGTTAATTTTTCTTTTTGGATTACTGGTGTGCTTGATATTCTTATGTCATGCCTTTCTTGGAATGCATTTCAAAGATGTTTCTTCATCTAAAATCAAGAGTGAGATTATCTAGAACATGGATTGCTCTTATATGTGGAAATTGGGATGTAAAGCGTGTCTAGAAATGTGGTATTGTGAGGGTAAGCTTCTTTGGATTGCTTGGTGAGAACAAATTTGATTATCTGGAACATAAAACACTTTTTAGGGTTGCTTATGTGTTGAAATATATGCAAAACATATACTAGAATGAAAAGAAAGACAAAGAACATAAGATTCTCTGGTATCCAGTAAGTTAATACCTTAATTCAATTATTAAAGTCATCTAATTCTTTCATTGCTATGGAAAATACAGAAATTCTACAATTAACATAATAGTTATGAAATTATCTTCAATTTTTATGGCTGAGATGGGTTGATTTTTTGCCCATGGTGGTTTGCTTTTTGGAATGCTATGTTTGCTTTTTGGAATGCTATCTTGATGGTTCAAATTGCTAACTATCCAGAATATAGATCACAAATCTCCAAGGGTGTTGTGGTTTCTGGTAATATTAGTGAAGAACCCTCTTTTGCTAATTTCTCATTTGTTGTCGACAATTCAGGATATTATGTTCAATCGGAGTATCAAAGATGCACTTGCGGCAGAGGAGAAGTTCTTCCGCAGTCGTCCGGTATGATGATCATATCTCATAGTTGTTTTTCATGATAATTATAAAACCAGTTGGCGATTTTTTTTTAATCTTAATAATTATACATTGTTGTAGGTATATAACAGTCTAGCCGATCGCTGTGGTATTCCTCAGTTGGCAAAGAAGCTGAACCAGGTAGAACATTTGCAGAATTGACTACCCTGAATGCTATAAGAAAATATTAATTATTTTAAAGTGTCTGCTCCTTGTTCTACCTCTAATGCTGCAGTTATATGCTTCCTTGGCCTCCTTTATTGTCCTATCCTACTGCTTTAAGCACCGCTTTTAGTTCTACTATTAAGTCTCTTTTTTAGATTGACATGATTATCTGACATGCACTTGATAATATGCGCTGGTGACCATTTTAAGCCTTGTTTTGTTGCTTTTCCCCCCTCAGATTCTGGTGCAGCATATCAAATCAATACTGCCTGCCCTGAAGTCTCGCATAAGTTCTGAACTGGTTGCTGTTGCAAAGGAACATGCAAGTTATGGAGAAATCACAGAATCCAAGGCATGTATATTTGTTTTTAAGCATGTCCCTTCAAAATGGTTAAGATGTGACCATTTTCAGTCAATGTGAATTTGACTGTTCACTTTATCCTAAAATACCCATGCCAAATAAGGTTAATTGGTTAAGAATGACACTTTGGCTGTTTGGGATGCTAAATAAATAGGAAATGAATGAAAATTTTGCAGAATGTGCAAGTATAGACTGGGACATATTCTGGACTTTTACCTGAATAAAAGTCACATTGAATTTGCAATATGATACATAATTTCCGAATAAAAGGATATGGATCTCCTTGTCATGGAAATTGACCCAGAAATATTTTTTTTTATTTATTTATTTTGTGTCCTCTGGTTGTGATCTGTTCGCTTAGTACATTAACCATATGATCTTACCAATTGCAACTGGATAAATCTGTTCTTAATGCAATTTGATTTTCTTAATGGACAGTTGCTGATGCTAGATGTCCATAATTTGATTGCCTTTCAATACATAATACTTCTTTTGGTTCCTCGTGCTGTGGTTATCTTTATGCTTTTGCTAATTGCTTAACCTTTGTAAATAATAGGCTGGTCAGGGAGCTCTTCTTCTAAACATTCTTTCAAAATATTCTGAGGGTAAATAATTCCTACTCTTATTGTTTGGCTGAAGTTTTGAATTGTCCTACAACAAATATACTTTAACATCTTGATATGCAGTTAAGATCATTAATTGTGTGAATTTCTTGTTGAATACAGCATTCTCTTCAATGGTAGAGGGGAAAAATGAAGAAATGTCGACATCTGAGCTGTCTGGCGGAGCACGTATCCATTATATATTTCAGTCTATCTTTGTGAAGAGTTTGGAGGTATGAATATTAATATCCTAAAAATATTTCCTTGGTGAATACTATTTATTTTATCAGATTTGTTGCAAAAAGTCCATATATATGCTTAATATTCTCTTCTTGCCAGTTAATGATCACTTTTGGTTGTTTCAAGTACTGTTTAATAGGCAGATAAAAAAATACAAGGTTTTAGGAAAATCCTGGAGTTATGCTTTGATTTGAGAGTGTAATTATTTGTCTATTCAGTATTTAAATGTCCTCAAATACAGTACCATAGAAAGTAAAATTTTTTTATTACGTGTTGAAATTTTCTTAAGAACTATTTGATTGTTTTGAAATTACCTACTTTCGAACTGAACGGTTTAAGATTTAAATAATTGCATATTTAGGGTTTGTTTGCACTCTTTTGCACTCGTATTTTCCTTATCTTTCCCTGCACTCTCTTTGCTCTGAATTTTAGAAGATAAAAGAAGTTTTAAGGCGTAAATATGCAAGTTGGTTGTTGCGTTTATATTTATAGTTTATGTTAGATTTGATACAAGTAATAGAGCAAAGTAAAAGGGAGACCATTGAAGTGAGGTAGACCTAACTATAAACATACTTTACTCTTTAAAGAATTGCACATATATAAGTCCTTTTTAGAATGCTTGTACCATTTCCTTGTTTTTGTTGCTTTTTTTTACAGCAATTATCT
The DNA here is from genome assembly GCA_948193065.1 of Aleurites moluccanus. NCBI lineage: Eukaryota > Viridiplantae > Streptophyta > Magnoliopsida > Malpighiales > Euphorbiaceae > Aleurites > Aleurites moluccanus. The sequence goes on along the minus strand of CANXYC011543740.1, from coordinate 22,650 downwards.
ATTGTACATATAAAAATGACATTCATGGATCTTACCTAAGTTAAGGTTTTTTTGAAATGCTTGTTGGGACAATGGGGATAGAGTGTAAAATTCAAAGTGAAGGAAAAACTTAAAACTCTTATATGTGGTGTTTTATTTCTTCCTTGTAAAATCCTTCAACTGGATGTTACTTTCTTTTCTAAATTTTTTTTTTCTTTTGGGAAGTTTACTACAGGCTTAGCATAGTAATGCTTATTCCCTTTTGTTTGATGAAATTAGTTGCATAAGCAGCATATTAAACACTCCTTGGATAATATGATATGGACATTGTGGGTAAATGCAATGAATGATTTTTTGCATTCTGATTTGGCATCATTTGTTATGCAGGAGGTTGATCCGTGTGAGGACTTGACTGATGATGACATTAGAACTGCCATTCAGAATGCAACTGGTCCTAAATCTGCACTATTTGTACCAGAAGTAGGTTTTGTGTTGGTTTTTTCACATTTTGTTTGCACTTTTCTTTCTCTAAGTAGTGTATTCGTTTTCCTGTTATGTAGGTGCCTTTTGAAGTTCTCATTCGAAGGCAAATAGCCCGTTTATTAGATCCAAGCCTCCAGTGTGCTAGATTTATATATGACGAATTAATAAAGGTATGATTGTATTTATGGTCCATTAGCACTATCATTTGCTACTTGCATCCCCAAATAAAAAAAATCTCTCTCCAGATTAGCCATCGCTGCCTAGTAAATGAATTGCAAAGATTTCCTGTTCTAAGAAGGCGTATGGATGAAGTTATTGGAAACTTTTTGCGAGACGGTCTTGAACCATCAGAGACAATGATTGGCCACATTATTGAAATGGAGGTAATGTTATAAGCAAGTTTCCTAAATTATTTTGGAATTCTTTACTTCCTTTTCTTCCCTTCAGATTTAGGTGTTATATTGTTTTGTTTTCTTCTGCTCCTGACTGACTGTTCTTCCACAATATGGAATTTTCTTGAACATTAATATTTTCAGTATATAATGATAAATTGTCTTTCTTAAATTACTGGATCAATGCGGTGGTTACTTGAACATTGCTTGAGGCCTGTTGCTTTTACAACTTATATATAGTAAACTCTGGGCTAAGGCTGTAAATTTGTTATTATTGGGCTTGGGTTTCCCTAATGAATCTGGGCCTTTGGTGGCTGTTTCTAAATTAGCATATGCAGTCTGAAATCCTTAAATCATCATCATGTATAAGCAATTTGTGTCAATAAATTAGTAATTTCACATTATGTTACAGCTTCAATGTGAGGTGAAAACAGGATATTTGGTGGGAAAATGTGGAGATGATCCTAACCCGAGGCATTCTTGTCTACTTTATTTTGTTTATGAAGTAGATGCTTTCAGGCTTGAACCTATAACTGACTTTGTTGCAAGCACAAGCTGACGACCATTTTAAGCAAAACTAGTTTTAGCAATTATTTTACTCGGTTGCTTGAACAAAATTATTGATATTCCTCGTGCTTCCAGATTTTTTTTTTTCCTCTTTTTTCTCTGCATTGGTCACTGTGTTAATGTTCTATATGGTTGTTTCATTGAACTCATCTGTAATATGGCAAAAAACATTTGATTCCCTTGCAGATGGATTACATAAACACTTCACACCCAAATTTTGTTGGTGGTAGTAAGGCTGTGGAGATTGCACTGCAACAAGTCAAGTCTTCTAGGGCTGTTCCTATCCCTGTGAGAACAAAGGTATTTGTCCGTCTGACAACAGTCATTCTAGCTCTTTACATGTTCTAGGTTTTCTCATTTTGGCTACCAGTATCTTTTCTTTTGGTCCGGTTTCACCTTTTCAATCCTTTGTTGAGTAGGATGGTATAGAGCCTGATAAGGCACCAGCATCAGAGAGGACCCTCAAGTCTCGTGCTATTCTTGCCAGACAAGTAAATGGAGTTGTGGCTGACCAGGCATGAAAAATTATCTTCCTTTTTCTGGCCATTCTTGTTTCCTTTATGGTTTATCTTCTACTGCAACTTATCACGTCTATGCACTCTTGGTTTAATGTTTTCATCGTACATATAATCTACAGGGAGTTCGTCCTGTGCCAGAAGTTGAGAAAGTCACACCCCCTGGTACTTTGCAATTGATAAAAGTTTCAATGGAAATTTACATGCCTATTGTCTCTTCTCCCTCCTTTGTCATTCTTTCTCATTGGTCAAGTGGCAATGGCTAATATTGACCATTCTTGCAAGTACTTTTGAACAGCATTGGATAATAAGATATTCTAAATTGTTGAAGAATTCATGGTCATTCAGGGGCTGCAAATGTTTCGAGTTGGGGAATTTCATCAATTTTTGGTGGGGGTGATAACTATCGCATGTCTGCTAAAGAAAGTGCAGCAACCAAGTCACATGTTGAACCTGCTCACAGTATGGAAGCTTTGGAGCAAAGCTTTTCAATGATCCATTTAAGAGAGGTATGCACACAAGTTTTCTCATCTGGAATTTCTGCATCCATTTGAAATTTTTTATTTTTATAGTCATATTCTAACTGTCCGTGTTTCATGTTTCATGTTTCATGTTTTCTAAGCCTCCAACTGTCTTGAGACCTTCAGAAAGTCACTCAGAGCAGGAGGCTGTTGAGATTGCCGTCACTAAATTGCTATTAAGATCATACTATGACATTGTTCGGAAGAATATTGAGGATTCTGTACCAAAAGCAATTATGCACTTTCTGGTAATAACTAAGCCATGTAGACATGCCCATTACTTTTTTATTATCTTTTTGTTATTTGATTTTTCCTTGCTGAGTTTCTTACATGCACAAATTTTGACATATCAAACTTGCCAAATTTTATCTATCTTGAAGTTGCAACTTTTTAGGGAAAGAAATTATTTTTGTATGACTGCATAGTAATTTGTGCAGTAGGTTCAGAGCAAGTTAGCCTGAATTTACTTGTAAATATTGTGGAAAATTCGTATATAGCATGTGCTGAGCAGGTTGTCATAATTGCTTAATTGTGGGTTTCATGACAGTGGAATACGTGTGTAATTGATTGCTGGGATCCCATGAGTTTTTTTTTTTCCTTTTTCGAGGAAAGGGATACCATATGAGGTTGATATCACATTGGAAGGAAACTTTTCCATTGCATATTTCATTTTTGTAGTTTTGGAAAGTTTATGGTTGGAGTGCCCATGCTTGTCTCTTACTCAATTTTTTTTTTTTCATTAGAGGCAAAATAAAACCAAAATTGGCACATGCATTGGCTTTGCACTTGATTATTTTTTCCGTTTTCTTGTTGCTGGTGGCTTTATGCTGTTATAAAATACAATGGTCCTGTCTAGCATCTTTTGATATTGACCTCCATAGTTTCTGATTTTGCCTTCTCTGTAATTATGTAGGTGAACCATACAAAGCGGGAACTGCATAATGTCTTCATTAAAAAGCTTTACAGGTGGCATGGGTTTACATTCTACCAACTTTTTAAGTTTATATTGTATGATGCTTTCCCTGTGCTGACTGACAAGCATGCGATCTATTTCATCCAAAACAGGGAGAACCTGTTTGAGGAGATGTTGCAGGAACCCGAGGAGATAGCCACTAAAAGAAAGAATACTAGAGATAAACTTCGAATTCTTCAACAGGCTTTTAGGGTGGGTTATCCTGCTTCATGAACTAGCGTTCATAATTCAACTTTGGATAGTTATTTCTATTTTGATTTCCATTAGAACTTGTTTGGCTCACCTTGAAATTGGAATGAGAGTGGAAACGGATGTCTAAATACAAGGAATCCTATTCCAAATTTATTTTTAAATAAAATAACACAATTAGTTAGCTAGATTAAGAATTTTGGTTAAAAATATATATCTTTTAAATATAAATTAGAGTTATTCAAGCATAAATATATATATATATATATATATATATATAAAACTTTGGATTCTTTGTGAACCAAACCAAAAAATGGAATCCTATTCTAACAATTGCATTCCATTTCCAATTCTAGAGTGAGTCAAAACATGGCCAAATAGTACTCAACTTTGGGTATAAGGTATTGTGTTTAGGGACTTGAAATATGGAAAAAATCGATGGGCTTATACATGCTCATCATATTTAACCAGCTTACTAGTTTCTACTGATGACTAACAGGCAAAACATCGAGTTCCATTGAATGAGTCCATTCCTTTTTGGAATCAGCATCCTAATATCATGTGCAGGATGGAGGATGGAGGTTTCTTTTTCTGCTTGGCAGCCCTTTCAAATCCTCCTCTGAGCATGAATTTATTAATTAAAACATTCAATTTCAAGTGGATCTTGATATTCTTTTCATTTGCTTTGTATTATTTATAGTTGTATAAGAATCCTTGATATGTTCATCTAATTTTTTTTCCTCAATAGACACTGGATGAATTACCATTGGAAGCTGAAACAGTTGAAAGGGGATACAGTTTGGGTCCTGATACAACAGGATTGCCGAAGATCCATGGACTACCAACATCATCAATGTATTCAATCAGTAGTGGTTCCAGTGATTACTCGGCTTCTCCTAAGAACCCAAAGTCTCGCAAGTCATCTCACTCGGGGGAGCTACAGTCTCATTTTTATGCTAATGCAGATTCCAATGGAAGTGGACAGCCGTACATGCCAGGTCTCTATCCAACAGTTGACTTTTAAGCCACTTAAATGCGAATGTTAGTTTTTTTATTCGTCTGGGCATACTATATTCATTTGATTGCCAAATCACTCGGTTATTGAAATTTCAACTGCCAGAGTTAGCTCAGCGCTTAACATGTGCGGACCAGTTGTGCATTACACCGTTATATGCCTTTTTAGTTTCTTTGATGTAGCATAGGGTTATAATTGCATTTGTTTTACAAGGCTTCAAATAGTAGGGAGCCAATAATCTACCTTTTTCCCCATTAGAAGCTGCAAGAGCTCTCAATATATATTATATTTTGACCAAGTTCTCTTGATAGATTTGTTTGCCTTATTGAAAAGTGTTTTTCCAATTCCAGCTGGGAAAATTGGCTATATTGTCTTCATTATCATCTAATGCAACCTTAAAGGAGTGCTGATAGTATCTTTTTTTATCATCTGTTGATAATGTGATCATATTAACAATCTCTATACTCGAATGTTTATGCTCCCGAGTTGTCGAATACTTGTGAAATTGGGGTTCCTGTTTATATTCTTTTGGTGGCTATGAATAATTGGGTTTATGCTCATTTCTTTGGTGCAATTTAGGAATTTCTGTAATGGCAGGTAGTTCTAGTTTATACTCATTCACTGTTTTATACTAGTAATCTTTCCATATTTATTTTTGCGCTCTTTTTATCTAGTTCAAAATAAATTATCTTTATCAAGTTCAAAATAAATTATCTTTGCTATTTTCTCTCATTTCATTCTATTAGTTTCCTGTATCATGTTAGCAAATTTGGAGCTACTAATGCCGCTGGACTAGTAGTGCTCATAATAAATTATATAATTAAAAAATTATTATGAAATATATGAAATCACAACTTCATGTTACTGACTGGTTTTATATACTATTTTTCATGTACATATGATGTAAATTAGATACTTTCATGCTATAATTGAGCTCTAAAAGAAGACCTTGGCGTGAAACTATATGAATCAGTATTTATTTATGGCAACATTATAATTGTCTCTGCATGCTGTGTTGAGATTGGTTATGAAATTTCCAGCCTTGAGCAGGTCATTATTGTTGATATTTCCAATTTCTGTTTTTTCAATGGCCTCTTCGTTTTTGAAATTTTGTTCTAAATTTTTTATTTTATCTATTTTAATCATGAGGCCCATTTCTTAATTTTAGGTCCATTTCTTAAAAAAAAAAAAAAAACTAAATAACTCTTTTCGGATTTTATTGAAAAAAAAAATTGTAATTAACAATTTAACACTCAATGTCAGCAGTAACTGGGAGACCATATTGAGTGTAATGTTTAGGTTCAAATTTTTGCCTATATTGGATGTGTATCTCAACTCAATAGCATAAGAATACATGAGCTAAAATGATATTGATAATTTTTTTTTATTGTGTAAAAAAAATAAGAGAGTTTATTGACTAAAATATTTCATTAATTATTGCTTTCATCAATTATTTTTTGATATATGAGAATAAGAAAATTTTTTCTATTACAATAAAGTTCACTAAATTATGAGATCTATTAAAAATAAAGACTACCCTTAGTATGCTTTCTGCAATTGATTCCTTGTCTCATAATATAATCCTATATATATATACATACATTCAAACTCTCAATTTCAATAAAACTCTCTCTCACACACGCATACATGGATTTATGGACTTGGATTCCCATTCTCTATATCTACATATGTACAAATCCTCCAATTTTCTCTATTGATTTTCTCGAGAAAATAATAAAAGAAGTAATCATGAGAAATCCCCTTCACCCCCCTCAGCTTCTTTTTTCCATTTTTTGCATCATCACCCTCTCTTCGATTACTACTACCAATTGTGTTAGCTTTTTAAAATTTGATATTTTGGTGTTTAGACAATTTTTTTTGGAAGATTTTCTATCTTTTAAATATAAATAATCTATACAAGTGTTTTTAGCCGTTTATCAGCTGAGAAATATCAGTTATCAATGGTGTAATTTTTGCTTTTCAATTCAAGCTATCCAATTTGTTCGCCGATTGATGTGATTTAATGGATACAACCTTATCGACCCAGATTATTTTTTGGTGAATTATTTCACTCAGCTAATCCTTTTCGATAAGGATTACGAGGATATGAAAATGAAGTTTAAGGTTTTGTGTACCCAACTGATGGGTATTACCATAACCCTGGTCGATATGGTTAGACGTTTAATTTTGCTAAGAAAAGCAGCATTTCACTGAAAGGACTTTCTTCAGTAATGTCCTTGATAGTCTTTTTCTTCACTACAAAATCCAGATGAGGCTCATCTCTTTTTTATTCCTATTAATTGTCTCGAGGTAATACTTTGAGTTTTGTTTTTATTCAATTTGATGCTACTTCTTTAATTTTTATTTTTTAGGATTGTTGGAGTTTAATAATGTATTGCTAGATTGATTATTGATTACTAATGTCCCTTTGGGACTAGATTCGCCTTCAAGACGCTAAAGTTTTAGTTGGGGTTAAATTCAATAAATTTACTCTCAACTTTGCATCCGGTACCATATTTTTAACTTTTAAATAATTTTACCCCAAATTTAAAAATTTAGTTATAATTGCACTTAAAAAATAAATTTGGGAAAAATATGTACAATTTTCTTTCCTAATAAGCTGTTGTACACAAAATTATTGGCAAATTTTGTTAAATGACATTATAATTTAATGGAAAGAATAGGAATAAGAAGATGTAATTGTTGCCACTTCTATTGCCAGTTGTTCTCATTGCCAACTGAAGTTAAAAATATGGTATAATTGCATAATAATACAAAGTTGAACATAGATTAGTGCATTGGACCCAAAAAAAAAAAAAAAAGATTGATTGTTGATTACGAGGTGTGTTGATATTCCTCGGAAATTATGATAGATAGAACTGAACCTGATATGTTATTCATTTAATAGTTCCCATTGATAAAATTTTCTGATCCACACATGTTATTGAATGGGAGCGCTGCTGTCCAGGATTTTGTGCAGAGTTTGATTGTCAAATATCACTGCTGGAACAGAACTTTAGGTGCTGATCACTTCGTTGTTGCTTGCAACAATAACTCATGTGAAAGCCACTGAAGGACTTTCACTTTTCAAGAACATAATTCGAGTTGTTTGCTCACCAAATTATGATACTGAATAAATTCCACACAAGGATGTTTCCCTCCCACAAAGAGAACAATTTCAGGATCTACCTGGTGAAAAGGATGCTGAGAACAGGTAAATAAATTGTGGTCTGGTGTAAATACTTTGCTTAATTATATTCATGGCAAGTATAGCAACATATTAGGGTAAATTGATCGAGGCAAACTATATAGTTCAATGGCACTGTAGTCGTGTTCAAAGTTGAAAGTTTCTGGGTCGAGACCCAATCAAAATCCAATTTTCCAAAAAAAAAAAAAAAGACTATATTGACATCATTCATAATCTTGCACAAAACTCACGGTTGAACTTAATAAAGGCTAATCCAAATTTTTTAGGTGAGCTTTCTTATGTCAATCTCAAGTTTGTTTTCTCCTTAATAATGTAAAGCTTGACATTCAATTGGTTATCACTTAAGATACCATAGTGATTTATTATAATAGCTCTGGACAGCATGAGAAGCCAACTAAAAGTTCTGGGATGCTTCGTTCTCAAGACTTGGTCTGAATTCTGATAAATGTTAATTAAAATTGCATAGTTACATTGTGAAAAATGTTTCCGGTCAATTGGGAAAGTTCTAATGAACTTTTTTCATTTGCATTGAATTATTCATTTAACTTGAAAAGAGAGTTTTAAGATTTTAGCTATCTAGAGTGGTGAACGGAGTTAATTTTATTATCATATTATTATTCATCCAAGTTATAGTCAAGCTTTTACCAATGATCATTTGCCAATATTGAAGGCCATTCTTATGTTATTTGTTATTATTTGATAAGAAAGTTCTTGTAGGTTCTTTGAAAAATTCCATGTACGTTAATGGAACTATTATACCTCTATTAACTTGCTATAAAAATTGACTGTCAAATCCTGCAGGAGTGTACTAGGTTTTTGGAGAGGCAGACAAAATTCTAAGATAACAAAAACTTTGGTATATCTGTGGAAAAAAGACATTGAATTGTGTATCCAGAACAACACTACAAGTAGGAATCACCAAGGGCATATCAGATATATGGACAAGTTCTACAGGTCTAAGTTCTGTATTTGTCCTGGCCCATCTCAAGAAGATGGTTCATTTAGTACTAGCAATTCACTATGGATATGTTCCAGGTAATAATAATCTTTTGCTACATTTTTTTTTTTTTTTAATTTGGAGTCAGGATCATAATATCTGTTGATTTTGTCAAGTATTATCTAAGCAATTTGGGTACATTTATGCAGTTATCTTGTCTGAACACTTTGATCTACCTCTCAGTGACATTCTTAACTGGCGTGAATTTTCTGTAATATTAAAGGAGAACAATGTCTATAATCTGAAAAAAAATCCTTCAGGAAATAGCAGACAGAAAATATAAAGCCCTGCAGAACAATGTTGTTGAGGTAAATTACCCCAAACTGATGATAAATATGCCAAACTAATATTGTCGCTTGTAATCATGTACTGCATTTTAAACCCCCTTTATTCATCTTTTTTCGTCATACCTGAAATTATCAATCCCCTGCATTATGTGATTATGTTATGTTTGATAAGCCCCTGCATTATGTGATTATGTTATGTTTGATAAGCCGTAATAGAATGTAATTTAATAAAACATCTGTAAATTAATATCGTTAAAATTTATAAATTTTATTAATTAAATAAATATTAATTTAACTTATTAAGTTAAAATCATAAAAAAAATTATATAATAAAGTTATTAATTTATTAAATATTAATTTGTAGAGATTTTATTATATAATGTAACAAATAATTTTCAAGTGTAAATTGATCGTTCATTGTCGCCTAAAATTTTTCTATTGTATTCTAAGACTGAAGTACCTTAATAATGTGATACGATAATGCTCTAATGTAGTTGTTATAGACAACTTAAACTACGACAAAATTGCATTTTGGTGATAATTCTTCTTGCAGAAATACAATATTGTCCTAATTATGAACTGTCTCGTTTCTTTAATTCCTTGTTCTTGTGAAATCAGTTTCAGAAGCGCTTGCAGCGGTATTCATCTCCAGAAAAATTTGATACATTTCACATTGTAATGTATGACCTGTGGCTGCGCCGCAATGTTATCGGGTACTAAATTACCAACAGAAATGAAGCCTTAAAGCGACCTGATTCACTTTTGCCCTGCATCACTCTTTTTATTATAAAAGAGATGCAAGCATTAAATTTCATTTCTAATGCAATTCAATATGAATCTACAATGGGATCTAATCTGAATGAGTGAAGGAAGTAACAAAAAGAACACGAAAAAAAAAGGGACAATATTATTCACATTATAAATTAAACAGCCAATGCCCAGCAACTTGCACAAAATTATGTCTTATGAACAAAAACTATTTCTGGATTTTCTAATATCAGTTTGTAGTTAGTATAAACTGCATCTTTATCCATGGCAGGAAACTGGACACAGACTTATGGCATGATCTCTAAGTCCCTGCCCACTTCCCATATCAGAATCATCAAGGTTAACCTGTAAGTTGGTATCACGAACTTGGAGAAGTAACAAACATTTACAGCATTTAACCTAGCTCAAGGATATGGTTAGTCTCCAATATGCTTCATGTGAAGTCGCTAAAAGACCACTACCTGATCATCAAAATTCCCAGGGATCTCAAATTCTGAACCTGAAACATTGCCTAGCTCATCCAATGTGTCCTGGAAATCCTGGTAAAGATAAATCATCAGAAAAGATATTTTATTCCTGCCAGTAAGATATTTTCTTATTATTATTTACAACAAATATCTTTGAACAAAGACAGAGATGGGTTCACTCTGCACTGAACTGTTAATTTCATGCTTATACGAAACCTATAAATTATGGGGAGAGCATTCGATCGCACATTATAAACTATAATGTATCAGAAACCATTTTCTTTTCTTGTCATATGTGTATGCATGTGTGAATTTACACCTTAAACAATAGGCATATTTGTCCTAGAACACCACAGGCATGCTCAAAAGACACCAGGTCAATCACATTGTCATCATTGAACAAGTGAGATTTAAGTGACTTATATTCAGCATTCAGTTTACCTCGTCATCTAGGCTGACTGATGGATTCTCCACATGCATGGGCAAAGGGTCAGTGATAGTTTCATCAGTTTCCAGCAACTGCTGCGCATATAGATAAATCAAAATCAAAAGCATATCTTGCATGTATTGTAGATTGAACATTCAAAACCATAACACACTGATCTTAAACACATCATTGAAGAGTCTGTCTAAAAGCCAATAAGCCCACTAATCAATTTCCCCGTAAAGATGGTTATAAATTATGGCCATTGTGCCCCCACTCTCTTGCCTTTCTGGCCCACCTTTAGGTTACAGGCATTTTCAGGGCAGTTATTTCAGAATCACATGAAATGGATACTACAAATTTTTTTACAAGTTAAATAAAAGAATGCAGAGAAACACTGTTCACATCACAACTGTCATCCTTTGATTAGAAAACTTATACCACAACACAGCACCTCTGACATGAAAGTGATAGGTCATTTGCAAGTCCAGAAAAAGGACATACCTGCTCATTCGGTCTCACAGATGGCAGTGGCTTGCTTTCTCCTGGGCTTCCCTGAAGATTGAACAATGCGAAGTCCAATAAGTCATCACTCATTCAGATCAGTGATGAAAGTTCAGAGTGCTGTTCTAGATCAACAAGAATCATTTTTTATGTGGATTTATTCCCACAAATTACTACCAAATCCAGAAATGGTAGTGAAAGCAATCTAATCATCTTTTGCAGTGATGCCAGATTATTTTGCTATAATTTGCTTCATGCATATCCTGGTTAACACAAGGGTTTTCTTGTTCCATGTAGAGTTGGAAGCCAAACTGACCAAACCGATTCAACCGAATTAAACCGATCAAACCAAATCAAAACCGATGGTTTCACAATTATTCGGTTTGAAAAATAGAGCAAATCGAAAGCTTGTTTTGGTTTGCGGTTTGAACATTTTTCTCGGTTTCAAACCAAATCAAACTAGAATTATATAACTATATATATATATATATTTTTTTTTCTATTATTACAATTAAATATATTTGATTTGATTTGATTTTATATACAACCACATATTTTTTTAATTTAATATTAATTTAAAATTTAAAAGAAATGACCATTCATAAAAATTTAATTAAAAATAAATAAAAAAATAGTTTAATTCTTGAGAAAAAATACAAATTTTGGGTATGTCAATTAATAGAATAGATAAATTTTGCGTTGTTCATTAAATTATTTTTAAATTTTTTTTATCATCGATACTTTATCGGTATTGTTTTCCTAAATTCATAATAAAATAATTAGATTTATAGAAAAAAATACAAACTAAATTAAACTAATAGTTTGACTATATGATAGTTTAGTTTGGTTTGAGAATTTTTCAAAATGAAAAGATTAATTTGGTTTGATAACAAACCCTTCAAACCGACCAAACCGAACAGATGCCACCCCTAGTTCCATGGTTGAAGGCTTAAAATCAAGAGTTCCCTCATATAATAGAAGACTCGTCACTCATTTTATATGATTTGGTTATTGGAAATGGATAAAAAAAAATGACTTCACTAAATGAGCTACATGAACATGCACTTTAATGGATCACTAAACACATATAAAGAAATAAAAAAATACTAATGGCACAAAGAATGTTGCCATTAAAAACACGAAGTTAGTTGGCCAAGATACTTACCAGCTCATTTTGATCCAAAGAAATATGCCTCCCCCCTTTGTTAAGATCCCTCAAAGTTCCCTTTAAAATCAATATCATGGTAAAAAATAAGTTACACCAAAATAAAAAATAGCTTCATTGAAGAATATAATGCTTGTAAGAGACAAGAATCAATGCAATTAGATATGCAAGTCCCAAAAATTCTCTCCATGATAAGCAGAGACAATACTGAATTTTAACCAAGAAAACATCAATATCTAGATCAATAGATTGATGTGTTTGTGTTTGTAAATTCCTTGATAGAAAACACTATGTATACAGAAGAATAATTGCATGCATATCAACTGTCTAGTTATATTCCTACAGGAAAAAGTGATCATCAACTTGCAAAATGAAAACCAAAAAGATTCAAAGCTCAAGAAGAAACACCAAACTAACAAATAAAGATCCGGCTTTCAATACTCGGAGACTCAAACAACAATGCAAGTATATTATGGAACATATTGTTATTTCTGAAGTAATTAAGTAGCTAATTCATTAACATTTTTGTACATATATGTAGGTTAGATTCATTACTAAGGTCAAATCAGATTGATGTCACATCACATATCAACAGAAAATATCACATAGACGAGATTGCAGTCTCTCCAACCTGTAGAACTAAAGACATATGAGTTCAAAGCAAACAATATCAGAATATTTTCAGATGAAAATTGAACCATAATATATCCTTTTCTTTTTTTTTTTTTTTTTAGGGAAGAATAATAAAATATCAAAAGCAAGATAAGAATCACAAGATGGAATCAAAGGAATTTTGCTTGAGTTGAATAAAACAGTAAACTGTATAGGAAGATAACAAAATGGTGAATGAAAGGATTTGCTGATACTCCCTAAACATAGGAGCACTGCAGCATCGTACAATTTCTGAGTTACAAGTACAATTGCTTGTAATTTTGCTCTTGCATCTAGAAATAAAACAAAGCCATATAAACTGGATCTAAAAGTAAGAATATGCATAATATCCTGAAAAGCCTTGCATTTCTCCAATGAATAAAAGAATATTTCATCAGAATGTCATTTAACATAACAAACAGCACCCTTTAACACCAAATCAATGTATAACAACAAGAAGGTTCTTTTAAATGTTAAGTATTTTGTTGTATTTTCTTATTTCGTTGTCTCATAAAGGAGTCTCTTTTCCAAATGGATCGGCACCTTGATGATGCCTTCAGGCTTCAACGAGAATTTTAAGCCTCTATTTATTTGTCAAAAAATAAAAATAAAATTTTGCAATGATAATTAAAACAATGAGTGCTGCAGGCAAACAAACATATAACAAATTGATTAATACCACTAGACTCACCTTATTTGCCCACATAAGGCCACATGCATTGCAGAGAGTTCTTGGACCAGCTGGCCCCCGCCGCATTGCTGGAGTGGCCTTCTCACTAATCCCGCAGTGTTGACAACCACACGAACTAAACAAAAATGAGGAAAAGAGTCACTCCAGAGAATGAAGAGCACATTAGCAGCAAATAACAGGATAAGACTTATCAAGCTGCATGTCAACTTTATATAAGCTATAATCCAAGATTTAAGCATGTTTTAGTAGCTGATACAAGTGATTGGTAAGTTCAACTCACATAGACTCAGAATGAGAAGTGCCATTGCTTGGTTCGCAATTGCTGCCAGAATCTGTGTTGTAACATTGCTTCAATGATGCAAATTGTCCATTCTTACGATGCATTCTAGCAGAAAGATTAGTGTCTATGATCAATAATTTTTTCAGATTCCGACAATGATGACAAAAAAAACAAAAGAATGGAATAAGAACATGATATCAGGAACTAAATGCACACCAGTGGAAATAAATTTAGCAAAGCCAACAGTACAACAAAGTTCAAACACTACGTGCATGCCTATCATGCTGCTTTTGGGTGGGTGGGTGCAAGAGCGTGTGAGTAGAGATAAAGAAGGAGAGAGAGAGAGAGAGAGAGAGAGAGAGAACAAGGGAAAGTAAGGATGGCCCATGAAAAAAGAAAGGGATAAGATGCAAGTATACCATAAATATCATATTGACACTTCAAGATTTTAAAGGGTCAAATATGATCTTGAAGTTACAAAAAAAGGGCGACCTGGCCCTTCTCTATTACCCTCCTCTCTCTCTCTCTTTCTTTATTTTGTTTTATTTTTTATAAATATATTTAAATTCTTTAAAAATTCATAGAATATTTATTTTAAATCTAAAAATTACAAATAAATGATCAATAGAATCTTTAAAAAATATAATTCATTTTTACATATTAAAATTAGAAAAATATTTTTTTTTCAATTTAGCATAAATTATTTAAATATAAATTTTATTTCAAAAAATTCTTAAAAATTTTTATTTTTAATTACTAAATTGTAAAAATTATTATTCCCACATAATTTTACCAAATATATATATATATATATATATATATATATCTTAGTCCAAAATTTCTTGAGAATTATTATTTAGTTACCAAATTATAAAATTATTATTCATACATATAAGTTTACCAAATATAAACTTTAATTTAATTAAGGTATATTCACACAAAATATATATATATATACTCGTCCAAAAATTCTTAAGAATTTTTATTTAAGTCACATTTTGTGTTTTTAAGATATGACATAAAACTAATTACTATAAATTTTAATATAAACTATACTTAATTATTTATTCTTTTAACTATATAAATAGTGAAAAATTTTAAATTTAATTATTTTAAAATGAAATTTTATTTAATAAAAATTATTTGAAGAAAGTATATTATAACTATTTTAAAAATAATTAAAGAATTAATAAGTAAGAAATATAATTAACTAAGTCAATAATTAATCTGGACTAGGGTATATATTATTTTATAAGAAAATATTTCATGAAATTCATTAAATTAAAATTTATATTTGGTGAAATTATATGTGGGAATAATAATTTTTACAATTTGATAACTGGATAATAATTTTTAAGAATTTTCAGAAATTAAATTCATATTTAAATAATTTATGCTAAACTGAAAATAAAATATTTTTCAAGTTTTAACATGTCAAATACTATTGATCATTTATTTATAATTTTTTAGACCTAAAATGAATATTTTATGAATTTTTAAAAAATTTAAATATATTTATAAAAAATAAAATAAAATAAAATAAAGAGAGAAAACAGAAGGTGACGGAGAAGGGTATGGTTGCCTATTTTTTTTGTAGTTTCAAGGTCATATTTGCACATTATAAAACTTAAAGTGTCAATATAATATTTATGGTATACTTCAAAAGTACATTTGCACCTTACCCCTAAAAGAAACCATCGGACTTCTCCTCATGGCTTCAATGTTTTGATTTAGTAACAAGGGAAAGTACAAAGGACTTCTGAAGAGCTTCGAGCTCCAACAGCATATGGACTAACTCGTCAAGTACTGCAGAATTAAAACGAGTACTTGTTGCAGAAAAAAGATAAAAAGCCTCAAGTTTTAGCATAATCATTAAATTCAACAATCAGAAAAACCAAAAGTGAATGATTTCCAGAGAGGAACCTAACAAACAATGGTGAGCAAAAAACCAAACCGAACTGAACTTAATTCGGTCGGTTTGATTCAGTTCGATTCAAATTTTGGTTTGGTTTATGTTTGGAAGTGTTGGTCCATTCAATTCATATCTTTTCAAATAACATAAACAAACCGACTGACAGATATATATATATATATATATATATATATATATATATATATATATATATATATATATATATTTACATATATAATTAAAAATATATTTTTTAATAATTATATATTTATTTTATTGAAAAAATCTGAAAAAACCGAACTGAAATATGTTAGTTCGGTTCGATCCAGTTAATTTTGTAAAAAATTTCGGTTCGGTTCAGTTCAGTTAATTTGATTTTTTCGATCCAGTTAATTTTGTAAAAAATTTCGGTTCGGTTCAGTTCAGTTAATTTGATTTTTCAAATTTTTGGTTTGGTTCAAACCGAGCCGACCAAATGCTCTGCCCTACTAACGAATACTCAAGAGACCCAAAGGGCAACTAGAGCAAGAGTAGTTTGTGAAACTAGGACAGGAAGTCCCACAGGTTAATCAATAGAACTGTTGAAGACACTGCCTATATTATTTGTTTATCAAAGGTTTGTGCATGGTGCGTGTCTTAGTGAAATACACAATTCAAATGCCCAGAGAAGACAGAAACCATGATCCCATGAACAGATGGTAGTACAGAATGAAGAATCAAGAAAAAGAAGGGAAATGAAGCAGCAATGATAAACACAGATAAAATGTTGACATGAGCCCTAACCAAATCATGCGTTTATGAACTAAGATCTATTGACCAACAACTATATGTTCAACAATTTTTTCTCCAACTTTGATAAAGTATTATTAAGCATGCAGGTTTTCATCAATAGCTTGTTCATCTTTTCCCTCATCACCACCAGCACCCCCAGCCAAGAAAAAGGAAAGGTACACAAAATCTTCAGCAGAAATTCCTAAGTATTCAATTTTTATTGAAAGCTTGTTCATCTAGTGCACTCTCATTTCTTTGTTGCATTCTCAAAATGACAGTCAGTCACAGTAAAATCTTTCTTGCTGCCAATTCAAAACCATTAAAAGATTGCACTTCAAACATCTTGCTCCTTTTCAATTTCCAACATAATAAAGCACCACAAGCAGGACAATGGTGGTTTTTCTGTAGGTGCTTATTCTCTATGGATTTAACACACATAGAAGCATATAGCCAGTTTTCCTGACATGCACTGCATAACAAGGCAAAAAGATTTAAAAGTGCAACAACCAGAGAACTCTAATAATGAGGGGTTATGTTTTATCTACACTACATTGTTCAGTAGAAATAAATATTGAGGTAAAAAAAGAAAATCAGTGCAAAAAAAGAAGAAAATAAAAATCCCAAATCACCATATCAGAAATAAATTCAGTTAGTGGATAAATTCAATGAATCATATTACAACTAATAGATATATTTTTTTGCAACTACAGAGAGTATATGCATTTGGTACCCTACCTCTGTGCAAGTTCTTTCCGGCAAGTGTACCGAATTTTCTTTTTAAAGCATCTATCTTTCCGCTTTTCACGGAACCTTACCAGGGAGGCAATTCTTTGTGAAAATTTTGGTCCTCCTGAAGCATCATTTACACTCTGGGACATAAAGTAAGAAGACATTAAATAGTTACAGATAATTCAGTAAACATATTTTCACAATCACAAAGCATGGTGCTAGTGATACATTATATACTCCAGGATGCTGTTGTAGCGAAAATTCAGAACTTGGCACACTAGCAGGTGTATCAGCCCCTCCTAGAAGCAATAATACAGCTTGCACCTGTCCCATGCACTTCAGTGAATCAAGGCACAGAAAGAAACTTGAGGAGACTCTCATAAGCTAAGCCACATTTTGTATACATGTTTTTATCACAGGATAAGAAAAATAATTTTTTTTATTGAAAAAGAAAGAGAATGATGGCAAAGTGTGAGCTATAATTGCAAATCAGGAAAAATGTATGCAACTACTCAATGATCAATCAAATCCTTAATAACTCCACTCAAGCAGGCCTGAGATGACTATTAAGACCAGCTTATTCAATTTTTTTGAAATAAAAGTATAATCTGAAAGCTTCACCATTCTATTTCAGAGAAACTAGATCAGCAACAAAATATATGTTTAATGATGAACACTTGACACTTCTCATTTGAAAGTTCCCTATTATCTATGGAGTAATAATCAGGGGAAAAAACCCATTGGCACGCTTAATACCATTTGTTCTAGTTGTTATCCAAGACAACTCAATAAAATATTTAAGGATAAAGGAAAGAAAAGAAAAAGAAGATGGGCCAATGACTCTATCAGAACTTATGAAACTCCATTTGCCCTTACTTATATCTCTGAGGATCCACAAAGCAAAACCACAGCATAGAATTTGGGTAAAAGAAAATAAATAACTGAAAAGAAAGTCACTCAAATTCAAGCTTCTCCATTTCCAAATCTTAAAAAATAAAAAATAAAAGAAAAAAAAAGGAAGCTTAAAATTCAAACACTAGAATGTCGCTGTAAAGTCTAAGGACCTAATCCAAATTCTGCTTAAACATTTTTTCTAATTTGATACAAACAATAAACTGAATATCCCATTTCTCCATACACCAAAACCATCATAAAAATAAAACCAAATACACAATTTTTATTTTCTCAAATTCCCATTGTCACCCCCCAAACAAACAAAATAGAAATGCAACAGGACCTGTAATTTTCTAAAGTTTCCCCCTTTTCATTTCTCAAAGCCAATACAAAAGCAAGCCTACCTTAAATAAAACTCCACCAGTTTTAAAATAAGAACCACCCACCCAATTAAAACAAAAGAAATTAAAGGGCAAAAGACCGTAGCAGCAACAAGAACAGAAAAACAATAAAACCCATATCAAATTCAACAAAACCCTATCAGCTTTTTTAGTTACACAAACAAGAAATGAGTTATAAAATCAAAATATACACAAACATGCATTCATTCAATCCAAAGAAAAAAAAGAAAGAAAGAGAGAAAAAAAAATTAAAACCCTAACCTTTTGAGGTGTAACAGCAGGAAAAACATAGACTTCGCCTTCAAAAGCGATAGTGAGCTCACTAGTTCTACTGGATTCAACCATATAACCATTATTATTATTATTATTATCCACAGGACTCATTGGCGCCACTTCTTCAATTCCAATCGTTAAACCCTCTTCTTCACAACCATCAAGTCCACCATCGATCTGTACTACCCCCCTCCGATCATTATCCTCCCTATACGGCGTCAGATTTAGCATCTCCATTTTTCCTCAAAGCATCACCCACAAAACCCAAATGAAAAGCCTCTCTCTCTCTATATATATATAACAAAGCTCAGACTCTTTCTCTGCAATTTGTCAAAATTCAGGTTTGGAGCTTTATTTTTCTGTGAAATTTACTCAAAAAAATTGCCAGGAAAATTGCAGCGTATATATATTACAAATACAGCCCTACTGTTACATTCTATATAATGTATTTGAATTATTTTGGTCAACCTAGTTTTTTTTAGTCAACTTCCCTCCACGTCGGAAGGACTCCGAAAATCGAACTCAAATTAATATAAAAAGGAAAGCAAACAAATTTTTAAAATGGACTAGATTATAATATGTTACCTTTAATTATGGACTAAATTAAAAAAAATTAATGGATTAATTTTTTATAATATTTAAGGATGTATTCAATTTATTAAGAACTTTTATGAATTTAAAAGTTATGATATATTTAATTTAGATTTTTAAAAATTCTATGAAAATAAGTTGATAATTAATTAAGATTTTTATAGACTCTCAAACAGTACGTGGAAGTTAATGTCAATTAAAACATTTATAGATTTTTTTAAAAATTTATCGGTATTTAAAAAATTATTTGATTTTTTAAAAAATAAATTTTTAAAATTTTAAATAACTTTTTATATATTAATATTAATAAAATTTCTCTAAATTTCTCTCATTTCTTCTCAAGATTTTAAATAATTTTTATTTTTTTATATGATGATAGAATAATAATCAAACCGAATCAAATCATACCAAATTAAAAGTCTACTATAAATAATGGATTCATTTTTCAAAGTCATACTTTTGAAAAAAATATATACATGTTGTATACTTATATTTACTATAACAATATTATTATTTTATTTTTTATTTTTTTCAAAAAATTTTTTTTATTAGTGATAACAATCTATCATTAATATAAATTTAAATAAAAAATTATAATTTTCTGCAAATATAAAAAAAAAAAGACGATATTAGCATTTTTTTTTAGTTTTTCACACTTATATTATTTTTTTATTAAATTTGATTTTAATATTTTTATTTTATTTAAATTAATGATTTTTATAAAAAAATGAAAACTTATGATTATGATAAGAAACAAAAATTTACTTTTCATTTTCTTATATATTTATTTATAATATGTATAAATATTATTGTTTATATTTTTATTTTTTTAGAAAAACATTATTCTAGAAATTATATTAAATAAATATATAATTTTTTACATAATAAAATATCATATAAAATTTTTCATTTTTACATATTATAAAATAATTTTTTAAGTTTGAAGAAAAAAATTTTATTATCAAAAAAGTTAATTAACCAAATAAAAAAATGAAAATTTTAATTCTTCTCCATATATTTTGAAAATAATATAATAATTTTAAAAATATCATTTTTTTAACAATATGCATATGATTATTTGACTTGTTACTTTAATTCTATAATTTATTTAATTTTAAAAAATATATATGATTTATTAAGATACATTTTAATAAAATATATAATTAAAAAATATTTTCAATGAGAAAAATTTAAAATTTTTCTTATAATAAAATGTAAGTTGATTTATAATTTAAAATTTAATTTGATAAATCATATTTCTTATTAAAAATTTAAAATAAATATTTGCTCAAGAATAAAACAATCAAATTAAAATTTTAAAATTAAAAAATAAAATAATTTTTTTATAATATGTAAAAAATGAAAATTTTAATTTAATTTTTATACAACAACTCTATATTTAATAAATATATTTTTTAAAAAATATATGCATAAATATTATTTTTATGCCATAAAAAATATAAAAAAAATTAAATTAAGTGCAACTTAAATTTCCTTTTCATTTTTTTAGTACAAAAAAATTTATATATAAATTATATATTTATTAAATATATTTTTATTATCAAAATTATATATATATATATATATATATATATATATATATATATATATATATATATATATAAAATTTGACTAAATTTTATAAGGAAAGAGTGTTAATTACATTTTATTTCTTTATTTATTATTTTTAATTCACATATTTATTTATTATTTTTAATTCACATAATATGTGAATTAAAAATAATAAATAAAAAAATAAAATGTAATTAATATTCTTTCCTTAAAAATTTGTAACTAAACAATGCAATAGAGATATTATAATCAATTTTAATAAAAAAAAAAAAAGTGAAAGTATAAAAAATTAAAATAAGAGTGCCAATATCATCTCCCATATCAAAATAATTATTACAAATCAATCAAAATCTATAAAAATTAATTTATATCTATAAAATAAAAATTTACAAAAATCATTTATAAAATCATAAATTCTGTAAAAATCACTAAAAATTCATACAACTCTATAAAAGTTATTCACTTAAAAAAAATTTATAAAAATCATTAATTCTCTTGATTTAATACATCCTCTTAATATTTTTTAAATCTAAACATTATTTATGAACAAGTTTATGAGTTTGACCATATCATTCCTTGAAATTATGTTTGTTTTGAGAGAAATTGGGAGAAAAGAAAAAAAAAAAATCATTTAGTTACCAAATAAGAGAAAGAAAAGAAATAAAAAAAAATGTAATTTTTTTATTAAAACTTTAAGAGGAAAAATTTATCTTTATTTTGGAGAAAAATAAAAGGTTTCAAAATATTTTTAATGTAAAATATAAAAATATTATTTTTTTCTCATTACTTTTCTTTTAATGAGGTTAGAAAGGTAAATATCTTACTAGAGCTGAGCACGGGACTCGAAAGATCCCTAACCGACCTGAATCCCCTAATTGACCTGGATCCTCGAATCGAAAAAGAAAATATCTGAGATCCGAAAAATTATCGAACTGAATCGAAACCAAATTAATATAACGAGACGGTATCAGAGATGATTTGATATTCGTACCTAAAATCGAATCCAACTAGATTATATCCGAATTGAATCGAATCTTCGAATAATCGAATCAATTAACTAATTTATATATATTTACAATGGGATAAGATACAATTTTGACCCTGCCGTTTAGCCCTAATAACATATTAGCTTCTAATATTTTTTGAGGTATAATTTTGACCCTAACGTTATTAAAATTTATAATTCCGACCCTTTGACCGTTGACTTTTCAACCTAGGCCCCACAAAGATTAAAAAAGTAATTGACAAATTATAATTTAGTCCCTAAAATTTTATTTATTTACAAAAAAATATTTTTTAAAATTAAAAATATAAAAAAATAAAATAAATTAATAACTAAATAAAAATTAATTATTTTATTTATTTAAAATTAAAAAAAAATATTATTTTTAATTTAAAATTACTTTTTATTAAATTGAAATAATTAATTTT
>CANXYC011543613.1:0-22867 GCA_948193065.1 Aleurites moluccanus | reverse complement strand
GAAATTGGTCCGTCGGAGTTACAGAATGACTCTGAAACCATTTTTATAAATAAGTATAAATTAAAATAAGCTTATTGACTCCCCACTTTGAATTCCAAATCCTGACAGAATAAATTACAGAAGAAGTTGGGGTCAAAGTGTAACTCTTGAAAGTTTAAGGACTAAAGTATAATTTGTCATTTGATTTTTGTATTTAAGAAATACTTATAACAATTGTTGTTCATCTTTTTCTTCTTCTACTACCTATAGGCCGAACCACCTCCATCAATTCCTCCACCATTTCCAACCAATTTTCAAGAGAAAATTTATAGGAAACTTGAATTTAGCCATTTTTATTCCATCTCCCATCATTGGATTGCTTTGAAAGCTAAAGAATTTCAAGGAAAAACTCTTCAAGGATTTCGGCCACTTCATCACCAAGAGGTAAGGAGTTAGTTTGTTTATTTTTATGGTTTAGTTAGATTATTTTAAGCTTGAATTTGATGGATTTTATGTTAGATTGCATCAATTGATGTAAATTGATGAAAATGCCTAAATTTCCTATCTTGGTTAAAGTTGTATGAAAGGGTTTGATGATTTAGTGATAGTTTATGTTAATTGATGTTAGAATATGTCAATTGCAAGTTAATAGGTAACTAATTGATGGATTGTTTGGTGTAGAACACAAGTTTTGACCAAGTTGCCCTAATTGGCTCAATTGGAGAATTTATGTGGAAAGCAATTTTTCAAAGCAATTTGAAAGATTAGGTGAGTCTAATATGCATCAAATAACATGCCAAATACTTTAAATTGAACATTGCAAACCTATGGTGAAAGTTAGTTCTTGGTCGAACCTAATGTACTATTCATGCATTTGTATTTTTGCTTGTTTTTCTTCATGTTTCCTTAGCCAATTTGATTCATTTTGTGTTGTTTAATCTTGCTTATTTGATGCCTATGTTATTGTTACCAATGTACCTTGTTGTTGATTGAAATGAGCAAGTCAAATTTGAATCATAGCCTAACTTATTGGCTTGCCAAATTGTGCCCACCAAGTGTTTGATAAAATGCCTAGTTCATTTTGTCTTTGGTCTATTGCTTTGTATTCCATAGGCCTACTATTTGAATGCCATTGTCGCCAGCGACGTTGGCATGCTAATTGGACTACCGTTTTCCTTTATCGAGCCAACTTTTGTTCCATGTCTTTGTTGATTACCAAATCACTTGTTGTTGTTCATATGTCATCTATTGATATGCCACTAATTCTATTAATAACTGATTAATTGATATTGAGCTTATTGATATGGAGGATAACATTGTTATATAATGGTGTTTATTGATATGTTGTTTCCCTATTTGATCTTAATGTGGCTTAACAGAGCTACCACTCCGACAAGATAGTGGGAAAATACTGTCGGCGATGTGCACATTGTATTATTGGTGCCTTAGCTAGGAGGGGTTATAGTCCTGGTCATAAGATCTTATCAGTCTTATGCTTACTGATATGGATATTATTAGAGACTGTATGTTCGCATATAGTCCATACTGATTCTACTGGAGATTGTATGATTTCATACAGTCCATCCCTTTATTTGTCTTTCCATATGATACCGAGCCTATGACATGTTCATTGACTATTCTGTCACCTGTTATTGATTTTGTATATTGTTATCTTGACCTATTGGTACCATTGTTCCATTGTTACCTATTGATTATTTGATGATATATATAGACTCATTGAGTATCTTATATACTCACTTTTTCTTTGTTTAACCATTTCAGAAGAGGAATAGATTGCAGAATCCCGTCATCTGTCATCCGAGGATTTCTACTTGTTGTCATTGATGTATATATTCTGAATTCTGTATTTTGATGTTCATAATCTAGCTGCTCCATGGGGTATGTATGGGTTAGCTAGGAAATGAACATGTATATATGTATGTGATGATATTATGAGATATATGATGATTATATGGTATGATATAATGACTGTTACAACCAATTGCATTAAATTACAGTAAGAATTATAGAATGACAGAATGAATGGTAACTAAGTAAAATTGATAAATAATTGATGGTTATAGATTATGCATGTGGTATTAGGTTCTACGGGTGTCCATTGCCATTGGCATCTCCCGCATCCTAGGACCGTCGCAATCTGGAAATAGTTCGTGGCAATTGAATAAGGTGATAGTATAAGCAATCACTTTTCTATCCTGCATCAATACACAACCCAAACCAATCCTTGTAGCATCGCAATATGTAGCAAAACTGCCTGCCTCGGAAGGAAGAGTCAACACTAGTGCAGTGGTCAAATAGGCTTTAAGAGTCTGGAAACTCTTTTCATATTCCTCATTCCACTGGAACTTCACCTGTTTCCGGGTCAACTTTGTCATTGGTGCAGCAATTTTGGAGAAGTCTTTAACAAATCTGCGGTAATACTCTGCCATACCAAGAAAGCTCCAGATCTCAGTAACTGTGGTGGGACATGACCAGTTAGCAACTGCTTTCACTTTCTGTGGATCCACCTTTATCCCATCTCTGCTAACAACATGTCCCAAAAATATCACCTCTGTCAACCAAAATTCACATTTAGAAAATTTTGCATACAGCAGAATATCCCGCAATAACTGCAATGTGATTCTGAGATGTTCTTCATATTCCTCTCTGCTCCTGGAATACACCAAAATGTCATCAATGAAGACAATGATGAATTTGTCTAGAAAAGGTCTGAACACCCTATTCATCATATTCATAAAGGCTGCTGTAGCATTAGTCAACCCAAACGGTAGCACTAAAAATTTATAGTGCCCATACCGTGTTTTGAATGCAGTCTTTGCAATGTATTCACCTTTGATCCGCAACTAATGGTACCCTGACATCAGATCTATCTTTGAGAAGAAACAAGCTCCCTGTAACTGGTCAAACAGGTCATCAATCCTAGGCAAAGGATACTTATTTTTCACTGTCAACTTATTCAATTACCACGACCCGTTTCCGGATCTCGATGATCCTAGGATGTTGGAGATGCCAATGGCGATCGACACCCGTAGAACCCAGTATCACATGCATAATCTATAACCATCATTTATTTATCAATTTTACTTAGTTACCATTCATTTTGTCATTCGATAATTCTTACTGTAATTTAATGCAATTGGCTGTAACAGTCATTATATCATACCATATAATCATCATATATCTCATAATATCATCACATAGATATATACATGTTCATTTCCTAGCTAACCCATACATACCCCATGGAGCAGCTAGATTATGAACATCAAAATATAAAATTCAGAATATATACATCAATGACAGCAAGCAGAAATCCTCGGATGACAGATGACGGGATTCTGTAATCTACTCCTCTTCTGAAATGGTTAAATAAAGAAAAAGTGAGTGTATAAGATACTCAATGAGTCTATATGCATCATCAAATAATCAATAGGTAACAATGGAACAATGGTACCAATGGGTCAAGATAACAATATACAGAATCAATAACAGGTGACAAAATAGTCAATGAACGTGTCATAGGCTCGGTATCATATGGAAAGACAAATAAAGTGATGGACTGTATGAAATCATACAATCTCCAGTAGAATCAGTATGGACTATATGCGAACATACAGTCTCCAATAATATCCATATTAGTAAGCATAAGACTGATAAGGTCTTATGGCCAGGACCATAACCCCTCCTAGCTACCATAACCCCTCCTAGCTAGGGCACCAATAATACAATGTGCACATCACCAACAGTATTTTCCCACTATCCTGTCGGAGCGGTAGCTCTGTTAAGCTACATTAAGATCAAATAGGGAAACAACATATTAATAGACACCATTATACAATAATGGTATCCTCCATATCAATAAGCTCAATATCAATTAATCAGTTATCAATAGAATTAGTGGCATATCAATAGATGACATATTAACAATAACAAGTGGTTTGGTAATCAACAAAGACATGGAACAAAAGTTGGATCGACGAAGGAAAAAGGTAGGCCAATTGGCATGCCAACGTCGCTGGCGACAATGGCATTCAAATGGTAGGCCTATGGAATACAAAATAATAGGCCAAAGACAAATGAACTAGGCATTTCATCAAACACATAGTGGGCATACAATGGCAAGCCAATAGGTTATGTTAGGGTGCAAAATTGACTTGCCCAATGTAACCAACAACAAACCACATTGACAATAATCACATAGGCATCAAAGAAACAATATTAAACAACCTCAAAATGGCTCAAATTGGCTATGGAAAATAAAGCAAAATTCAAGCAAAAATAGGCATGGTGAATAGTAAATGAGGTTCGGCCAAGGTTGGGTTTTCACAACAAGTTTTCAATTCCAATTTTAACGCAAATGGCATGTTATTAGATGCAAAATAGACTCACCTAAACTTCCAAATAGCTTTGAAGAGCTCAATTCCATTCCAATTCACCAAATGAGCTATATAACACACCTTTGTCACAAATTGAGCTCTACATCAAACAGACCATCAATTAGTTACCATTCACATCCAATTAACATATTCTAACATCAATTAACATAATATAACTCTAAATCAAATAGTTAAGTTACCCAACTTCAATTAGGTTTAGGAAATTTAGGGATTTCTAACAATTTGCATCAATTGATGCAATTAACCATAAAACCCATTCAATTCAACCTAAATAACATCCAATTGAACCATAAAATCAAACAAATAAATTGGATACCTTCAATGGGTGAGATGGTCGAATCCTTTCTCTAGTTGTTCCTTGAATTCCTTTGTTTCTCCAAGCAAACTAATGATAGCAAATGGAAGAACTAGACTTGTACTCAATTTTTCTATCAACTTTCTAAGGAATTTAATGAAGAAATGGAGAAGAATAGAAGAAGAAATGGGAGAAGAATGGTTCGGCAATGAAGAGAAGAAAAGAAGAAGATGCAAATTTTTTACTAAGTGTGAAATAAATAGAAAAATCCATATGGCAAATTACAATGTAACCCCCGAACTTTGATATATCACACTTTGGTCCAAATCTTCTGTAATTTATTCTATCAATTCTGTCAGGATTTGGATTCCAAAATGGGAAGTCAATAAGCTTATTTTAATTTATACTTATTTATAAAAATAGTTTCAAAGTCATTCTATAACTCCGATGGACCAATTTCCACTATTCACCTTTTACTTTTTCAGTGTTCCTAAATGATTTTCACTTCTTTCCTTTTACCAAAATTACATATGATTTATAGTGATTTTTTACTCCTAGGTCAACTTCAGAAATTTTTCTGTTGACCGGACTGCTAATTTTCTCGGCAGTGTTCCCGACAACTCCGCTTTCTGGAAAAGTAACAAGTTCGCTTTCTAACTGTGTCTCTAAAATTATTTCCCATCATTTTAAAACTTTTGAACCACATTCTGAGAACTAAATCATTCATGTGAGTTAGGAATTTATAGGGTATTACATAGTATTTACACTGAAGATCTGGAGACATTATCTATATGGTTCTAAATGTGAGATGTATACTGATCATAAGAGTTTACAGTATATACTTCAGCATAAGGATCTGAACCTCCGGTAGTGCAGATGAGTTGAACTGTTTAAGGATTGTGATTGTGAGATTATTTATCATCCGGGTAAGGCTAATGTAGTAGCGGATGCACTAAGCCAGAAGTCTATGGGCAATCTAGCTCACATCTCGGTTTTCAGAAGACCATTGATCTGTGAGATGAAGGAGTAAGCTGATATAGGTGTAGAGTTGGATTTGGGATCCCAGGATCGTAACCAGTCTCTGATAGCCCAATTTAGGGTTAAGCCACTGTTGGTTAATGATATTAAGGTGGCACGGGATAAGGATCCATATCTACTGAAGCTAAAGAGAGATGTTCAGAATGGCAAGGCGTCAGAGTTTACAATAAAGGATGATGTACTGAAGTGTGGGAAATGGTTATGTATACCCGACATTAATGAGCTACGAGATCAGATTATGAGAGAGGCTCATTATTCTTCATATAATGTACATCCTGGAATTATAAAGATGTACCATGATCTGAAGGATATTTATTGGTGGCCTAATATGAAGAGGGATGTAGCTAAATTTGTTTCTACTTGCTTAGCCTGTCAGCAGGTTAAGTTTGAGCATCAGAAGCCGTCTGATTTGCTTCAGGAGATAGAGTTGCCAGAGTAGAAATGGAAGCAGGTTACTAAGGATTTTATAGTCGGTTTACCAAAGACTATACGAGGTTATGACTTCATATGGGTTATTGTGGATAGATTGACAAAGTCTGCTCATTTCCTCGAGGTTAAGACCAGTTACTCAACAGCTTAGTGTGCACAGCTTTATGTGGATAAGATTGTACGGCTTCATGGAGTGCCACGATGATTATATCGGATAGGGGTACATAGTTTACTTCTCAGTTTCGGCAGAAGTTTCAAGAGGCTATAGGTACTCAGTTACGGTTCAGTACAACTTTCCATCCATAGATCGATGGACAGTCAGAGAGAACTATCTAAACATTGGAGGATATGTTATAGTTCTGTGTTCTGGATTTCAAAGGTAATTGGGATCAATATCTACCACTGATTGAGTTCTCCTATAATAATAGCTACCATTCTTCTATTGGAATGGCTCCTTACGAGGCACTGTATGGTAGAAAATGTTGATCTCCGATATGTTGGGTAGAATAGGGTGAGAAACAGTTGGAAGGCCCAAAGTTGATAAAAGAGACAATGGAAAAGATGCATATCATTAAAGAACGGATGAAGACCGCTTTCAGCAAATAGAAAAGTTATGCAAACCTAAAGCGGAAAGATGTGCATTTTGCAGTTGGTGACCATATATTCCATAAAATCTCACCTATGAGAGGTGTTATGAGATTTGGGAAGAAAGGAAAACTATCACCAAGGTATGTAGGGCCATTCGAGATTCTTGAGAAGATTGGTAATGTGGTATACAAATTGGCTCTTACACCTAATTTGAGCCATGTTCATCCAGTATTTCATATTTCGATGTTACGGAAGTATGTACTTGATCTGTCACATGTACTGAAAGTACAAGATGTTAGTGTTAATAAAGACTTGTTATATGAGGAGCTACCAGTAGAGATTGTAGATCGACAAGTCAGACAGTTACGGAATAAGGAGATACCGATGGTCAAAGTATTATGGAGGAATCAATCGATGGAGGAGTGTACCTGGAAAAGCGAGTAGGATATGAAGGACAAATATCCATTCTTGATCAAACATTGAGGTATGTGTTTAATTTAAATTCGAGGACGAATTTATTTGAAGGGGGTAGAATATAATACCCTAGGAAATGCTACCATAATTGAGCAATAACATAACCAATTATTAGTCTGGGAATACCGAAATAACTAAGAATAATTTTTGAAATACAGTTAGAATACATTTGAGATACTGTCCCGGAAAATGTCAGTGTTAATAACATTGCCAGGGAAATAGCAATCCGGTTGACAGATGATTTTCTAATTCAGACCAAGGGGTAAATAATCATATATTTATATATGAAATTATGGTGAAAAGAAAGAGTTGAAAAATATTTAGGAACACTGAAAATTTAAGTAATGGTAAAATCGTAAATAAGTTAAACTTTAGGGGTAAAGTGAGAAATCAACTGTCTAAATTTCAGAATGGCTCTTAAACTATTTTTATATTAAGGTACATATAAAAAGAAGCTATTTAAGTTCCTACTTTTAAATCTAATTCTCAACAGAATTGTCAGAATAAATGACATAAGGAAATAGGGTCAAAGTCCAATTTATGGATAGTTTGAGGAATTAAATATAATTTACCATTTAACCCACCTATATAAGCAACACTTAGAAGAATTTTTGTCCTTCTTCTTCTTCTTCCTCTTGTTGGCCAAACCACCTTGGTCTTCCTCCCACCATTTTCCATGCTTTTTCTTAAGAAAAACTTAAAGAAAACCAAGAAACCAACTTTGATTCTTCCTTTCTCATCAAAATTTTGCATGGAAAATCAAAGAAAAATCAAGGAATAATTGACAGAAGATTTCGGGTGGACCATCACCTTGAGGTAACAAGTTGATTTCTTTAGTTTAATAGTTGTTTAAGATGTATTAGATGTTAAATAGGATGAGTTTAGTGTTAATTTGCATCAATTGATGCATTTGGTGATTTTCCCTAATTTTCTAAACCCTAGTTCAAGTTGTATAATTTGGCTAATTGAATTAGTATTAGTTAATGTTAATTAAGCTTAGAATATATTAATTGGAGGCTAATGGAAGCTTATTTGATGATTGATTTTATATAGAAAACAAGGAATTGGATGAATGTGCATTTTGCCTCCTTTAAAGAAATTGGTAGCAAATCAATTTTGGTAGGTGATTTGAAGTGTGAAGTGAGTTTAATATGCATCATTTAACATGTTCAAAACATTGAATTGATGATTTGAATCCTCTTCCATTTTCCCATATTTGGCCAAACCATCATTACTATTCATTCCTTTGAATTTTGCTTTGTTTTTCTTCATGTTTCACTTGCCATTTTAATCCTTTTAATTGTGTTTATTATTGGCAAATTGATGCCTATTGTATTGCCTTGATTATGAGTTGTTTGTTGATTATATGGGCAATGTCAATGTTGCACTATAACCTAGCCAAATTATCCATTCATTGTTGCACACCATGTGTTTGACAAAATGTCTAGTTCATTTTGTCATAGGCCTACCATTGTTTCATCCATATGCCTACCATTTGAATATCATCATCGCCAGTGATATTGGCATGCTAATTGAGCCAACTCCTTGACTTGAATTGTCCAACTTTTGAATCATTCCAATGTTTATTGCTATGCTTAATATCAATGTTTATTACTACTTCCATTACTTATCCATTGCTTAATTGCAGTCTTGTTTGATTAAATTCACGAGCTATTATTATTCGATGAGATCCTTATTGTTTATTGATATTGATTGACTTATTTCATAATGTTATTGATTCTAATGAGATTTGATAGAGCCGCCTCTCTGACGGGGTAATGGGTATATACCGTCGGCAATGTGCACATTGTATAATGATACCCTAGCTGGGAAGGGTTCACAGTCCTAGCCATAAGACCTTATCAGTCTTATGTATATTGATACATGGTTGTTACATATGATATGAGTTTCATGGCTCTTTATATGTCTTATCCATGTGATATAGTTTCATTGACCTAATTATCGATACTACAGTCATTCACTGTATTCTGATTCTTTATTTAGATATTATTGAGCAGATTAATATTCATTGATTATATACCTACTGTTTATTGATATTTCAGTCTTTTTTTCTAATTGATGCATATTAGATTCACTGAGTATTTTATACTCACCCTTTCATTGTTTTCCCTTTTCCAGGTGCAGAGTAGAAGACAGATTCCCGATTGTTGTTTCCCAAGGAATTCTACAGTATCTATAATTGTAGTGTAATTATTTTTAACACTGTATTTTATATGTATATTTTAGTTGCTCCATGGGTTATATAAATGGTATAGTTAAACTATGATTATGTATGTATGGTATAATACGAGATTAAGTATGAGTATGGCATGAGATGATGGTATTTACAGCAAATTGCAAAATAATTATAGACATATTATAGAATACCAGAATGGAACTTAATTGAGTAATTGGTTAATTAATTGATAGTATTTTATTATAGTATGTGATACTGAGTTTTACAGGTGTTGGTCGCCTCTGGCATCTCCTGCATCATAAGACCGTCATATTTCGAAATCGGGATGTGAAAAAAACTCAGCCAATTTATAGTGGTTTGGAGTCAAATTCCTTCTCCTATGTCCACTTCTCTCAATATCAGCCCGATATTGAGGTTCCACTAGAACTGGATGCGCCGCCCAAATCCAATACAATAGATTTCAGGGATTTCACCCTATACACACTAAGATACCACTCAGATTTTTCACTTTCAATAACAGAGATAGAGATTTATAAGTCTCTCTAAACTTATACAAGGTTATTCAAATGATATACAATGAAGCATAAATAATTAAGACTCGCAAAAGTTAGATAGAACTCTAAGAATAAAGAATTAAAGCTCAAAGAGTTTAAAAATATGAAAAACAGAATAAGCACAATAAAGATTTGATTTCTCTTAAGATATATCTTCTACTATAGTTTGAACTTCAAATCTTCATGTATTTTTAATCTTCAATGAATGGTGATTAAATGTGATCATTTTGGTTATATTAAATGCAAGATTTACGTCCAAATCTTTTTCCAACGGCTATATTTAAAAACATATCAGTCGTGACGTTAACAGATAACCACCGATTCAAGGACGTGAAAAGTACTCACGGTCGTGAAAATGTTTCTTCACGGTCTTGAACTAAATTTCACGGCCTTGAAAACTTTTGTGCCATTTTCAAATTTTCAAACCATTCTTAAGTGTGAAAAAAACACTGGAGTGAACGTCGTTCATGGGCGTGAATAATTTTTCACGGGCTTAAAAAATCTTTCTATGTCTCTAAGCCAAAATTCATTTTTAAGTCAATCACGGGCATGATGATAAGTAACGGTCGTGAAACACATTTACAGATGTGAAGAAATATACACGGGCTTGAAGATCCTTTCTGAGAAATTTTTATAATTTGACTTAATTATGTTCACGGGAGTTAAACCTATTTACGGGCGTGAATCCTTGTTTTTAAACAAACACTTAAACACAAATTAAAAAATCATTTGTAACTCAAATATATTATACAATTAATACTTTGTTTTAGTTTAAATTACATCATCAAAATCATTATGGAGTCAACAATTCCATTGGAAATCCTATCGAAAAAATATTCATGTGGTCAGTTTTTACGGAAAGTGTCTTCAAATCCTTGCTTATTCAGAAGAAACTGTAAATATGAATACAATGACACGTAGGAGAATATCAACATGGAGGAACAAAAGACTGTAAGCTTTTCTGATTCCTTTATTGTGGCAATAACTAATATATTTTTTTTTAGTATGCACATATTTATATTACAAGTAATGATAAAATTATTACTAGTATTTTGCAAAACATTTTAACATTTTATATGAACTATCCATATATATTTATGGCTATTGTTAGTTTGTTGTTTGTATTTTGCAAAGTACACAATCTTTGAAACTAATCGACGATATCATCGATTGTTGAAGTGGGGGAAAATGTAACGGGAAGAGAGTTGTTATATTTTCCTCCTCACACCTAGTGTTTTCTCCTACTCGTACAACCAAGTTTGTTGATATTTCATACATAGGTGGGGGTACTATGGTGTTTGCTCTCCATCATCCTCGAGCCTAGTTATCAACCATTGAGTTGTGACTTAAGCGAGCTACCTTAGTGTGAACTAGGAGGCGTGCTTCGCATTTAGGAAAGAGAAGTATGTTGTCTCTATAGGGAATGAGCTCTATAAACACTAAGGGGGTAGAATGCTCATAATGCACATATCTCCATGGCTAGAGATTACGATATAGGGAGATTATATCATACGACTTCCCTAATTAGCCTGCTGGTCGACCATAGCTGAATAAATTCCTCTGTTAGCATTAATAGTTGGCATGATTGGCCTATGTACAAGGTTGTACATGACATTCGAAGTAAGACTGGTCTAGATGAATAGAAATCTAAGCGTCAAGGGGATCTAGGCTTGGCAAAATCTTAGTCCCATGACAATATGGAAAAGTGTACAAATGATCCATTATACGTGCATATTGGACCAATTACAAGAGTTAGAGTCAACAAAATAAAAGAAGCACTAAATGGGCTTTTCAAAGATATGTAGACTAATCAAACTTGAAATGGTGCATTCAACATGGGAATGGGCTCAGAGAGGAATTTAAGCCTTATGAACATTATCCAATCATGTAAAGGGGCTGATTGTTAAAGTTTTGAGCTCATGTACATGAGCAACACGTTTGGGTTCCTTACAATTTTATGATCTAAATATTATCCTTTGATTATTTAGTTGTTTTACTACACTGTATGGGTTGGAATACCAATAACTATTTAAGCCCTATATATGTGAATTGTCTATTCTAAAATATATTAATTTTCCTATTTAGACTAGTTATTTTATAATAGGGTTTGGATAAAGTTACAAGAGTGATTGTGTGAAAATTACAAAAATTTGCAATTTATTTTGTGTTTGTTGGTCTTCACCCATTGTAAAAGGATAAACATAAGGATAAACATTAGAAAAAACTCTCAAAAAAGCCTCTTGAGAATAGGAAGTAAGCTTGGATTGAAACCAAACTTCTATAAATTTTTGTTTATAACTCTTTTCTTTTCCTTCTCTCTTATTAATTTCTTGAGCGGGAGAGAATTTGAAATAATTTTTAATAAATTCAATTCACCTCGTCTTAATTTGCCACTAAGATATATATAGAATTATAATATATTTTTTTATTAATTTTATGAATTAAAATAAGTTTGTAATTCTCATTTTTTTCTTAAAGATTATTTCTCAATTTCAAGCATATATGTATGTAAAATATTTTTGTAGAAAAATAGTTTCACCTTTAATAGGAATTTTTTATTTATTTGTAAATTGGGTACCATTTTAAACATAAAATGTGTAAAATATAACTTTTTTTTAATAATCTTCAAAATAAAAGGAATATTTACAAATTTATTTATTATTACAATTATTATTTTTAAAATGAACAATTAATTTATGATAAAAGAAAGAAGAGTTAATGAGAAGGGTATAAGGTGGGATATGCTGGTGGGGGTTGTTTTCAATCTTGATTTTGATTTGTGCAAGGAGGGATTGTTAGCTTAATGCCCGTTAGCTTTTGAGAGTGGGTTGGTGTTTTTTTCTTTCTTTGTGCCATTTGTTTGGGTAATGAGAGAGAGAGAGAGAGAGATCCTGGATAGTTTTCACACACTGACATCACCACCTTTTGCCTTCTGTTCTCAACAAATCGCTATTAAATTTTTTAATGAAATTTGGTGTAACATATATTTTGTTTTTGTTACTTCAAAATTAATTATTTTGTTTTTTTTTGGGTTAATATTTTCATCTCTACCATTTTACATTAGTTCATACATTAAAAATTTGTATAAATTTTATCAAATTTATTAAAAAATATTTCTAATTATGATCTTAAATTTTTATTGTACTTTAATAACTTAAAAAATTATATTTTTGACTAAAAATTAGTTAAAAAATTAATAAATAAATAATTTGAAATAATAAAATAGAAATATATATTAAACAGAAATTTAAGCAGGTTTTAATTATATAAAAAAAAAATTAAGATATTTTAATAATTATTGTTATCATTATTATTTTGAAAAGATTGGCAATAAGTATTGTACTATTGTTTGGTTCCCCCCACCTGGGATGCGGGGGAGGAGAGATAAATTTGAAATAGTATTTATCAATGTGAACTTTAATTAAAGTGTCACGTCTCGTGAAAGCGCCTCTTCTCTCCCTCTCTGTTTCTACTCACAATTTCTCATTTCTTTCTTCTGTCCCCAAATTCTCTCTCCTCTTCAAATTGAAATAAAACAAGGCCGACACTCATTTCCATTTATACCTTACTC
This sequence comes from Aleurites moluccanus, assembly GCA_948193065.1. Classification (NCBI taxonomy): domain Eukaryota; kingdom Viridiplantae; phylum Streptophyta; class Magnoliopsida; order Malpighiales; family Euphorbiaceae; genus Aleurites; species Aleurites moluccanus. The sequence continues at coordinate 9,324 of CANXYC011543613.1, read as the reverse complement.
TCTATACTTGTCACGCTCTACACTACTAAGCAGTTGTGTTCTTCTCTACCCTCTTTTTAGAAAAGTGTAGATAAAGAAGAAGAAACATAAATTCATCTTATCTTTTAAGGCAACAAGTAGTAGAAGTGGAAGAAGAAGAAGTTCTTGACCTGCCCTTGACAATGTCCCCTCTACTTAGGTTTATTTCACTCTTCTTTTTCTTCTGTTTTCACTATTGTTATTTTTTTTTCATTTCTTATCAAACAGTTGTTGAAGCTTTGTTTGGTGGCGTTTATTTGGTTTATTATTTTCCAGTAATGAGGGGATTATGAGTTGGATTTGGCAAGATCTGAAGCTTGTTGCTGTTGTTGTTAATGAGATCAAGAAGATTGAAACAGATTTGATTTGAATGTCGCAAGAGAAAGGCCCCTTTTGTTTGTTATTGTTAGGTTTTTTACTTCTTTCTGCTATTACATTTGTGCCATGACTACCAAACGCGCCTACAAGCTGCGTATCCTTTCCAATTTTATTTTTTTTAATTCTCCTTCTAGGGTTTTATTTGTTCAATCAAATGGCGTTTTTTTTTTGGGTTGATCTGGACTTTTGCTTCGTTGGTTTATTGTAACTATATTCTGTTGAATGAATTGCTTTTTCACTGCTTAACTGGCTATAGTTGTTAGCCTTAACAACATTTTTGAAATTTCGAAAAAGAGGAATTTGTTGCGCATTCTTCCAGTGTTAATTGCCTCAAAATTGGGAGGAAATCATCCAGAGTTCTTGTTACTGGAGGAGAAGATCGCAAGGTCAATCTCTGGGCTATTGGTAAACCCAATGCCATACTGGTCAGTTCTATCATCCACATTTTTTTTCCTTTTTTCATTTAGCTTCTGTATGCAAATTACTATGTATTTTACTGCTTTTCAGTGCCTCTTCTCTTGATGGGTATATTAATGTCCTAATGTTCTTGTTATCTGATTTTCGTAGCTTTAATGACTAATAATGGGAGTCATTAACCATTTACATTATACACAATAGCAACTTCTTTCCTCATCAAATGCTTTTTTTCATTAAATTTTTTTATCTTATCTTACATTTCAAGCTTCAATATGCAGAGTTTATCTGGACATAGTAGTGGGATTGATTCAGTAAGCTTTGATTCTTCAGAAGTCTTAGTAGCTGCTGGAGCTGCAAGTGGTACTATCAAGCTTTGGGATTTAGAGGAGGCAAAGAGTATGCTTATCAATTTCTTATAATTTTCTTTTCATTCTTTGAGCGAATTCAACTTTACTATTCAAAAACACTTTATCAAGAGAGGAATTTACTTGCAGCTCTCTCTCTCTCTCTCTTTCTTTCATGCTTGTATAATGTTTTATGCTTCTTCAGTTCACATGTTTAATCTGATTCCTGTGCAGTTGTTCGTTCACTGACTGGACACAGATCCAATTGCATTTCTGTGGACTTTCATCCTTTTGGGGAGTTCTTTGCATCTGGTTCTCTGGACACAAATCTTAAGATATGGGATATCAGAAAAAAGGGATGCATTCACACGTACAAGGGCCACACTCGAGGGGTCAGTGCAATCAGATTTACCCCAGATGGCCGTTGGGTTGTATCTGGTGGAGAGGACAATACTGTCAAGGTTATAACTACTTTCCTTCTCTTGTTGCATGTCAAATACACACTCAGAAACATCTGCAGATATCCATATGCTTTATTTTTGTTGTCTTTCTCTGATAAGATATGGAAAATTCAAGTGTTTTTGTTCCATGGGACCTGTGTGATGCTGAGCTTACTTTAATCCTCTTTCAATTCTACATATCCTGACATGCATTCCTGTTGCACATTCTCATTGTATTGTCCATAGATCCATACCATGTTGGGTTGGATGTGTAGGTTCTGTCTAATGGTCCTGACAGTAACTATATATATGCCTGGTGACTTGAATTAAAACATCAAAATTGTAGCTTGCTGTGAATTGTTGTTGGAGCTAGGATGTTGCACTAGGAATTCATGTTATGGTTTATGTTTTTGTTGGTCCACAAGTCAGCCACCTTTTATATCCTTGTTGAGCACAAAAGCTGTTTCTGTTATTCTTATATGCTTTGGGATTGGCATTTAGTTAATACAACTTCTGCAAATCTTTTCCTTGGATCAAATCTTAGTTGCATAGAGACAATTGCCTACACATGACATATATACTTCTGTTTTGTTCTTGATTCTTCATTTGATGAGCTTTGTGATTGGCACTGTTTTGAAATAGCTGTGGGATTTGACTGCTGGAAAGCTATTACATGATTTCAAGTGTCATGAAGGTCAGATACAGTGCATAGATTTCCATCCCCATGAGTTTCTTCTGGCAACAGGTTAGTTTTGCTGTATTATTGGAAATCAGTAACTTACATTTCATTTTATGGTTTACCTCATGCTGTATTCTTGGATACATGCTTCTTCCCTATGAATTGATTGTGACTTAATGCTGTAATTCATTTAATCATAGCAAGAGGATGATGCATCTAACTTTTTCTATCTTTCATTTGGGCATTTAGACCAACAGTCTTCTTTAACTTTGAATTAACTGCAGAAGTTCTTTTGATGAATAAGATAAATTTAGAATGAATTTACTCTCTTTTTGCCCCCTACAAAAAGTAAAATAGTTGTATTTTTGCTTGAAAAACTGTAATTATGATTAATTACATGCATGCTTGAATTCCTACCTGTGGAAATCTTGAGACCTGTTATTTAAAAGTTGCGGTATCCTGGAGAATTTGTCTCACCTTGTATCTTGTATTTCTTTTGCCTTTGTGTAAGGTTCTTCTGATAGGACTGTCAAATTTTGGGATCTTGAAACCTTTGAACTGATTGGCTCAGCAGGGCCTGAGGTAATTTTATGTTTTTAAGGGATGGCTGGTGCTAACAAATTGACATTACAATATCTCTTATGATTATCTTCTGATGAGGAAGCACATTGTCTCATTTTTTTAATTCTATTTCAGACAACTGAAGTCCGTTGTCTGACCTTTAATCCTGATGGGAGGACACTACTCTGTGGATTGCATGAAAATCTGAAAGTGAGCTCATTCTCTTTCTATGTTTGGGAGCTATAATCTTTACATGTTGATTTATTAGGTTACACGATTTTATGCTTCTTTATAGGTTTTCTCCTGGGAACCGATAAGATGCCATGATGCCGTGGATGTGGGATGGTCCAAATTGTCTGATCTCAATGTTCATGAAGGGAAGCTTCTTGGCTGCTCTTATAACCAAAGCTGTGTTGGAGTATGGGTTGTAGATATTTCGGTAATAGCTACTGTTTAAATATTTCTACTTGTCACAGTTTTTTGCATTTTTTTTGGTGCTGGATGGTTTGATCTCAATTTCAATCTGAAGTAATGGCTCTTCCTTTTTTATGTTTTGTACAGCGTATCGAACCATATGCAATTGGCAATGTTAATCGATACAATGGATATTTGGAATCTAAGTCAGATGTGAGTGGGAATCAATCAATATTGCTTGAATCCACTGCAAAGGCCAGTTTGGCAAGGCTATCTGTTTCACAAAATTCAGAACCCTTAGTAAAGGAAACAAAATCTCTCGGAAGGTTGTCAGTTTCTCAAAATTCAGATCCTATTAAGGAGTTAAAGATTTTGGCATGTATGTTGCTTTTGGATCTCTTTTTTTTGTTTAGTTTATCATTGTTTTTGGCTTTCTAGTTATTCTCTCTTTCTGCACACACACACGCAGAACTTGGTTTTAACTAAGTCATATTGTGATTCATCTTTTCATTCCGGTGTTACATACTGGTTGAAGCCACAGGAAATGTACCTGGTACTCCACAAAGGCTCAGCTTAAACTCCGGCCCAAAGACTACAATGGCTGGTCCAATGACGGTTAATGCAGCAGCCCCAAAGAGAAATTCTACAAAGGCCCAATCAGCAGCTAATGCTCCAATCTTCAACAAGGCAGATGTTGTACCTGTAATTGTCCCTAGAACTAGTACGAGGCTGGAGCCAGCAGCAGCTGATACTAGAAAAGAAATTGCCAGTAGAACAATGCCATTTTCTTTGCAGTCAAAGACAAGTGAGTACAGAAAATTTGCAAATAGCAGAGATGACATGGGCCAGTCAACTATTTCTGTCCCTTCTGAGACGTCAAGTTTCAAGTCTACAGAATTGAGCAGTGTTGCAGATAGGAACACTTTTCCTACAGTTAAAGGCTTAATTCACGGAATATCAACTGCAGAAAGGAATACTAAAGATGATAAACCTATTGGGTTAGGAAAACAGGATTTAAATTTGATGACCGAGCCACCTTTTAGCTACCAGGATGAAAATTGTAAGTATTCCCATCTCTAAAATAAATTGCTGTGTCATTGATTGGCTTTCCCTGTATAAAGTGAAAACATGTGTAGACCTAGTAATTTATTAATGGATTTTGGTATACAAACAATTGCAACGTAATTTTTTATAGGATAACAAATTGATATATGGTTTAGTTAGAATATGGATAGAAAAATCTTCATTTTAGTAGTATCTGTTGCTCAAATTGAGAACTTAGTAGCTGGAATTTCTGGGTGTAACTATTGTCTCTATTGTTAAAGTTTATCTAAGATGTGTGGCTTTTGGGGATTTTCTTTTCGTTATATTTGTATTTTAAAATTTTTAATTCATATGCTAAAAGCTAGAATTTCTGGGCATTCAGCCGCATATTTTCAATTGTCAACCACAATGACTAACTTAAGATTTGAAGCTCCAAACAGAAAATGCTTCTTTTAACTTCATCTGCTTTTAGCAATTTGCATATTACCCAATTAATCTAAAACTCACTTAAAATGATAAGTCAACATTGTTAACTTGAAACTTATACTAAGTTCTATAAGTTTTGGCCTTTTAAACAAATCAGAAATTTAACAATTTTAGCACTTATATAATCAACTCTTAAAGTTAAGTTTTTCAATTTTCAGCACTTAATTTTCAGCTTTATCAAACACTACCTGAATGTTACGAGTTTATAGTAAAAGAGAATTCTAATTGTCATCTACCTGATTTCTGACCTTAGCCATGTGCTATAAATGTAAATTTCAAGCTGTACCTTGATTTGTTGGATCTTAAGGTTTTTTTGTGTTCCTCTTCTACTAAGTTCTAATTACTCTGTGTAATTCTTTAAGATCTTTGCTCTTATGTTGAAAATGTGTTGGAAGTGTTGAAACGTGTAATATTTATTTCAGATGAGACACGGGGGCATAAAGTAAACAGAGATTTGATTTCTGTAGAAAGCGAAAAAGGAGGTATGGTTGACCTTAATTGCTAGATGATTGTCAACAATCTGAAGCCTTAATTTACCTTATATGTTCATAATATGCAGGAAGAATGCGCTCACTTGTCATAAATTGGGAGAAAAGGAGAAGATCTCCTAATTACGAGGGACCTACTTCTGGGAGTTCTCCTGGTAGAGCATCTGCGGTCAACTTTCTTTCTTTTAATACGGTGGGGATAAAGTTCAACTTGCTTTCTTATACTTTTTTTTGGGTTCTTTTTTCACCTTTTGAAAACTGGTGTTTCACTGTTACTTGATGATGCATTATCATATTATTCATTTTCCTAATGAAGTGTAGTCATGAGTCATTTGCAAACAATGAAAAAGAATGAAAGTTGCCCATTTGTATGAATTTGCTTTTAGGGGCTTTAATCTTTATTGTAGTAGTGATCTATTATTTTATCCTGCTTGTATGACTGACGCCATATAATTTGGAAAATTGCACTGACAAGTATTCTATTCTGAATGATATCAAATGTTAGATGTCTTTAAACATGGTAATTGTGTCGTCACTGAATTCAAGACTTCAACTTCAGGTTTATAATCTACAATTCCTAACTTGAAGATCTCTCCAATTTTTTTTTATACCTTTAAAAGAAAATTTTTCTGGTGATCCTGGCACATGATTTGGAGTATTTTCCTTTCCACTACTTATAATATTTAAATGTAAATCGAGCAAGATACATTTGGAAAAGGCGGCCATTTAGCATGCAATGGAGAACCGTGCAAATTTTCTTTTAAAGGTAAAAAAAAAAAAATTCTGAAAAGGCCCTATTCAACCTTTTTCTGAAACAATTTTAAGTGGCCTTTGTATTTTTTACCAATCATGTTTTATTATAGTCAAAGTCTCTGCAATCCCATTGCCCTTGCAATGTTACTTTTTTTCCTGAACACATGGCAATGTTCTGAAATTTGATGCTTCAATTTTCCACTTTACATACATTTTAATGAAGGGGATAGCAACGTCCCTCATTTCTGCAGGGACCTGACCTGCCCCTAATGAACAATTTTGGGATGAAAATAAATGGTGACTGGGTTGGAATAGTGAGAGAGATAGAGAAACCCACAAGTAATTAAAATCGAGACTGCCTACTTTGCCTCACCCCAATATAGTGCATATCCTCTTTTAATGAAGTTAAATTCTTGGTTAATGGTCTGAAATTTGGAGAACTTTTAGTGTTTTTCCTGGTTATGTTTTAATTACTAATATTGGATTTAACTACTAATTAAACATGGTTGTGAAAGTGAAACTTGCGATAACCTTGTTATATGAAGAGTACTTAGGTGATTGCTTATATTTCTTTTGATGTTCCAAGTTCCTAATATGAAGTGCTTTTTTCACTTTTGTGGGAAATTATAACTGCTGCAATTGAGCATAACAAATCTATGGTCTTAAGTGGAGTTTGTATAAAGGTTTTTAAATTTATAATTGAATCTTTGTGATGATGATCCACTGCATTTTTCTCTCTCCCTCCCTTTCTCATTGCCTCCTTCCCTCCCTCCCTCCCTCCTTCACTCTCTCTCTCTCTCTCTCTCTCTCTCTCTCTCTGCGCATGGGCTGTGAATTCTACCAACTAACTTCTATGACATTGTCTTGAAATGTTTTTAACTCCCTTCTACAATGATATTCTAGAATGTTTTACGTATTTTTAACCTCTTTCCATTTCAATCACTGTAATGGTACTAACATTTTTGCATTTTCACGTGAACATTTGAAGATTAAACAGAGAGGACCCTCCCCATCTACTGAAAAGGAAATGGTTTCTGCTAGTGATGAGGATGCTATTGCAGATGCGATGGAACAGCATGACCAATTTGTCTGCTCCATGCAGTCTCGTTTAGCAAAGTTACAGGTGATATGTGCGGAGTAGTGATTGATATGGGTGTGCATGTGAATGTTGTAAAGAAAATGATGATTATAGATAGAGCAAGAACTGTCCTTTACATTTTTATCTTTGGAACGGATCTAGTTTTTGGATTGTGGCTATGTTGACAACTCAACCTTTACATCAGCATAAACTCGTGTAAACAAATAACTTAATAACTTCTCAATCTCCATCCCAAGCAGTATGAAGTGGTAAAATTTGAATAAGAGTTTGCCTTGATTTTACTGATCTTTATTTTTGAACATTGATTGCTCAAAATATTTTGTTACTTTGATCTTTTAGTACTCCATGAGTGTCTTGCTGCCATAAAAGGGTGCCATTGCACTTGAACCCAATCAAGTAGCGGCTGTAACATGTCTCACCATCTTAGAGTGTGAATGCTTCATTCATTTCCTTCATTTCTTTCGAGCCATAAAATTTCCCTCACTCATCTTCTCTATGAATGTGTTACTTACAAGAACTGCTCCAATAGTCCCAAAATATACTCTTGTTGCTCCTTCCCTCCATTTAGCTTAATTACAACCCAAGGGTAACCTTGTCATTATACATTTACTATATAATCTAGATCAGGAATTTTGATTTTTATACTGGGTATTTGTTTTTTCATATTATTACTATTAACTTGAAATTTTTATTGGAGATTCTACGCGTAAGGATAAAGTGGTTAGCATGTTCCATGTACATTTAATATCCTGTGGTACCATTATTTTAATTGACATATATTAACTGTCACTGACATTAGTGATAGAATTGATTGATAATCATGGGATTTGATGTGCGTGTTCAAGTAAGCACAAAATTGCTGAACCTCGTGTGGTTTGTTTTAGGTTGTATATAGATATTGGGAGAGAAATGATGTTAAGGGGGCCATTGGTGCAATGGAGAAGATGGCTGATCATGGTGTAAGAAACTTCCACTCATCCCTCTCCCCCTCTCAAAAAGGAGATAAAAGAAGAGGGGAAGATTCATCTTTCTCAAAGTTATTTGGGAATTTCTTCAGTACTCAAGTCTCAATAACTCATTTCATTTCTTTTGCATATTGTGAATTACAGGTCCTTGCTGATGTAATCAGTGTTGTGACTGAGAAAATCGACATTGTCACATTGGATGTTTGTACTGGTCTTCTGCCACTTCTTGCTGGCCTTCTTGAAAGTGACATGGATAGGTAAGAAACTTTTAGCATTTCTTGCTTTGAATTATGCTTCCTGCTAGTCATTCCCACATTATAGGAAAATAATGTTTCTTGTGATTATTATGCCCCTTTCAAGACAGTAGTGCTTCTGTTTTATTTTCTCTTTTTGATTCAGTACTGCAACTGCATTTATATCTGTTGGAAAGTAAATAGCTGGTAATCTTTGGTGACATGTGATTAGAGAGGGCTTCATTGGGATGAGGGTCAAAATCCTTTGCCCCTTTCAAAGGGTGATGTACAGGGGATTTTTTCTTTCTCAATTTTTTTTTCAAAAGTTCTTCCTGTTGTAAATGTTTCTATTAGATCATTGGTTTTACTGGTACTTCAAAAGGCCTGTTCAAACTTCCTTTTAAGTTTTCTGAAGAAAAAATGAGCTCAACAGTATTCTGTTGCAGTTTGAAATTTTAGATGATTTAGAGGTCTAATTTAGGTCCACATGCAATGCTAAACACAAAGAATAGCGTGTAGTGTTCCATAAATTTCTTTGATAGGAGATGAAGGTTATTAAAAACCTTATTATGGCAGTTGAAGATGAGGAAAGAGCAATCACCTTAGTTATGTAATATTAGAGTCCTGAAATCGAGTGCAATTGACAACATTTTGCTTAAAGTATAGATTAGGGAATGTCCTGGAATTCCATTTACTGTTGATAGAAATAGCTGTTTTCTCAAGCTGCATCAAAGTAATTTACGTATGGTACTTTCCCCTTTCCAAGTAATGATATAGTAATTTGGACAGGGTACACCACTTAGCTTTTTATATGGTACAGGGGTAGGGTTTTATGCGAGTTCTGATTGTGTATGTGGCTTATGAGTGTTACATATTATAGAAGGAAAAGGAAAGGAAGACAGGAGCAGTAAATCGTGTAATAGGATTAAGTTGTACTGCTATTAGTATAAGGGTTGCATAGTAGTAGAATTAGGAGTAATTGCACAGGATCCGGGCTTAAGGTTT
>CANXYC011543594.1:0-39141 GCA_948193065.1 Aleurites moluccanus | reverse complement strand
TATAAATATATGTAAACTTAGTAGTTGCCTTCGGTTAGGTTTCAATTTTCTTTTCTCTTTTTCTATTGTCTTTCTTTATTACTTGTTCATCTATCAATATAGGTGCAATATACTTTCAGTTTTTACTCTAAATTTTTTGAGATGGAGGTTTGCCTAATCAGCAGAACTAGTAGAATAAGAGTTGTTGTTATTTGATTAATTTATAATCAGGTGAGGACATGTGTGTTATATATGGTAATTGAATAAATAATTAATTATTATAAAATTAATTGTTATTGTGTTGTGTTATGTACATTAGAAGTTAGGGAATAAAATATTTTATGTGTGTATGTATTTGACTACTATTATGAATTACTCGATATGTGCTTAAATGATTGATATGTTATATTTGTATTATTGTGTTGTGTTGGGATAAGACCATGACTTGGAATTCCCATGGTGCATCTGGGTTATATATGAGCTATTATATGATTCATGCTGAAATGTCTTATATGTTATATATGTACTAGGTCTGTTTACAGTATCTCATTTTATTAATGGTATTTGAACTTGACATCTTATATGTTATTTGACAAGTTTGGTAAGGTCTTTCCTATTGTACTTAATGTGTTATTATTTGTTGAATACTGATTGTGTATATTCATACTTAAACCCGGGACTTATGTCATTCTCTTCTATTATATTAATTACACAACTTGCAGAAGAAATGACACTTCTATTCGTCCATCCTTATTCCTCGAATCCACCACAATTAAAATAACACTTCACTACTTCTCAAATCATAATCATATCCACTAATTATCATATGTATTCTTACACTGAGTTATAACTATTTATAATTTACATATAACATTTTACCGATACTAACATCTTTAAGCATGGAGGACTAATTAAACATAAACTATAGAAAGGAATATACATAAACTATAGGAGTTCCTGCACCGGAGAAGAATGTGGCTAGAATAGCAGCTATCTATTGAAACCTAAAAAATTATAAACCACTAAAATATGATATCAAACTCAGTGAATAACATATAGACACATCCCTGGTGAGGTTAAAGTATGGAAAGAACAAATAGTCATCAATACGTGAATAATATGAATATCAATGAATATGTCTCATAAACAGATAAATAAATAAGGATATAGCCATTGGAATTTAGTAAGGATAACATGTAAGTAAAAAGGGTACTCAATGAAACAATAGAGCATAAAGGAAATTAATCATATAGAACTTGTATCAATCATATAAATTGAGCCAAATGTTCCAATAACGTCATAGTGAGCCAATAACTCATATATCAATATGTTGAGCCAATAGCTCATATAGCAATTACAGAGAGTAAAATCCACATAAGTAGACAAATGCTCCATATCCTGATAATGTGTCTCATAAAAGTCATACGATTTATCAGACCGCATGGCTGGGACCACCTCTCACCAGCTGAGGATCATATGAAATATTGTGCACAATGCCCGATGTAAGATTAACTAGTTCATCGGGAGAGTAATCTGTCATTGATCACATGTAGGGTGCATCAATATCAATAATCAATAATAAGTTCTTATCAATGAAAATCATAGGCAATAAACATGGCATTAGAGAATCAAATATTAAGATTTGGTTTCATAATGAACTTTCCAAGAAATAATAATAGACAAATAAGTATAACAAGTTTCATATTCAATTCAAGAAGTTTAATTTGATTCCAATGGCTAATATGGTTTCAATGTGATAAATGCCATTTATAATCAAGAAAGTCATATTTCACATATGCCAAGATAATGGCTTAGTAAGGTTCAATGGATTAATTAGAAAATAATAGATAGCAATAACAATGTATATGAGACTTATAAGGTAGAATCAAGGCATAATCAATGAACTTAAAATATGGATGAACAATGTAGGTTCTATTAAAGAAAGGTATTTATATGTTACTCACCTTGGAAACAAAAAGAACCAAAATAGATTTCCTTCTCTACTCAACATAAACAATAGGGGTGATCACATAGCTCTCCCTCATCTTTGTCTTTTCCTTTCTTCTTGGAAGCTATAACATATAAAGATTTAATTTAGAGTTTCATTTACACTTAACTTGCATGAAATAAACTCAATAAGTACATTGCCTTAAAAACCCCTCATTCTTTTATGTTTTCTTTATGCTTTTCATTTCTGGTAGCTCTAACTTCTTTTAACATATTTTGAATTTTACTAACTCAATTGCTCTGATTCTTCTTTTTAATAAAACTAAACATATAAAACTCTAGCATATTCAAAAATTAAGTTATTCTGAGTTCTACAGAAGTTATAGTGAATTTCTAAACTTCACCCTGTAATTCTACCAATTACCCTACAAAACCTATCCGGCAGGCTCCACTATTTCTAATGAAACTCATTTTATACATATCCAAATCCCATTCTATTTTCGCAGGATTTTAGCTAAGATGAAAGGAACAACTTTCATGTTTTGAAGTTGTTCTAATTCAAATATTAAGATTTTCAAATTTAGAGATTTCAGGGTTGTATATTTTTGAGTCTGATTCTGAATTTGGTTCTGAGTTAGTAGCACTCAGGAACTCATATCTCCTAGATTTCTTAATAATTTTCAGAAACTTTTCAGACATTTAGTTAAGATATAAAGCTACAATTTTTATATTTTGATCATTTTTCATTTGATCACTTTAAGGTCACGGAATGGTTGCTCAAAATTTCTGCTTAGGCTCAGGATTTTTGCTTTTCTCTAAATTTCTGACTTTCTCTATTTCCTTTATGTTTCTTTAACTTCACTTTAACTTCTATTAATTCATTTACTTAAAAATTCCAGCATATTAAACTATTCTTAAAACCCTAATCTAGCTTCCTATTAAATCATTTAGGCAAGTATTCATATTTGCTACTTAAACATAGGAAAAAGCTAAGGAAAATGAAGTAGTTATCTTACTTGGTTAGCTTTCCTTGTTGTTCTTTGCCCTCTATCAACAAAACCACCACTTTATCTTCATTTTCCCATCACTTAACTTCATAAATCTTCCATTTCCATCACCATATCATTTTGAAATTTTAGCCACCTTATTTGAATGAAAGAAAGAAGTGATTTGCTAGCTTAAAATTGAAAGAAATTTGGAGGAGCAAGGTTTGGCCACCAAGAAGCATTTGTGCAGATTTTTCATTCCATTCCTTCTTATTTAGAAATAATTCATTTCTTTTAACCATTAACAAATAAGTTAATTTAATTAAGTAGAAGATAATTGATAGATTTATGACATCAACATAAGCAGAGTGATGTCATAAATCAATTTTTTAACAATTTTATTTTTATTTTTCTTGTGGTTATAAATTAAGCAATTGATAATTATTTTAATTGAATATAAAAACTTGGCTATAATTCTTCAATGACTAGCTTCACCATTCTAAGTCACCATTGTTGACGTTTCTTGTGTTTTAATTAAGTTTAATTAAGCTAATTAATCACAATTTAACTAATTAAGTTATTTATGCATTTTCACTTATATTTAGTTCAATTCCATTTCATTTTTAGGCACACTAAGTTGATTCAAATATCTTAAACATATTTTTATATTAGTTGTTAATCTCTTAGGTTGATGTAGCAAAAAGATTTTATCAATTTGGATTTTCCTACAATTATTTAAAAATCTTTGAAGAAAGGATATTCAAATGAATTTTCTTTAAAAAATCTGATTTGATTTCATTTATTCTTCATCTAATTCTTCCATTTTCATTGTTTATTAAAATTTCCTAGGTTGCCTTAAGGTTCTATTTGAGTTTTCTCTAATTGCATTTAGCACATGCTTGCCTTAAAAATTTTAAAAAAATTCCTACTCAATTTGAGTTTCAAAACTCTATCTAACAATTGCACATACATTGTATATCGGGTTATTATATATATATATATATATATGGTAAGTTGATAGTTGAATTTAAAATTTGAATTGAATATAAATTGTAGTATTGTCATGAATGTTATGTGAGATACTTGAAATTTCTTTTTGATGTATATCTATAATTTAACATAAATAATATGAATAAAAAGTTTTCTGCCTCATATGTTCTCACTGAGCAATGTGGTGTATGTTCATTTCTCTATATTCTCTATAAATTTTTGTTTTGCAGATTAGTGATTAGTGACAAGGCTGCTATCTTCTTTCATTCTTAAAGTTACGCCGTCTCTAAAACATCATATTTCTTAAGGTTTTAGATAATTTCAAGAACATTAGTTAGAATTAAATTTTTTATCAACTTCTTTTGGATTATCCATTTAATGTTATTTGTTAGTTATTTAGGTTTTAAAAGATTATTATTTGTTATTCAATTAAATAATTATATTTTCGAATTTTCTTTAATTATATTTGTTTTTTGATTTAAAGTATAGAAGAAGTAAATAAATTTCAAATTAAACTTCTTAAATTTATAGCATCATAATAATACATATATTCATTTGTAGTGACACTATCAGGTTTGTATAGTTAGATTGCAATCTAATTGCATATCGGTCATAATCCTAATTTGGATCGTGATAAATAAGTCAAAAAAGTATCAAAATATAAAATAATTTAAATTTTTTTCAATAATTTTCAATCATATTGGTAGAATATTAGAACTAACAATTTTTAAAAGCATGTTATGTTCATTGATTATTCTCTCTATAAATTAATCTTCATATTTTACTCAATTGCTTGAATATCAAAAATAAAATCAAAATTAAGAATTTAACATTTAGTTTTTAAAAAATTAAGAGAATATAATATTTTTATGGAAAAGGACACACTAAATCTCATAAAAAGAATAATAATTTATAAATGAAATAAAAATAATAATCAAAATCAAAATCAAAAAAATTCATGTCTAAAAAGACAGTTTAACAAATTTAGAGAAATTTGCATTGTTTATTGAATATAAAAATTAGACAAAATTAAAGAAAAAATAATCACCATCAACCTAAAAAAAATAAAATTAAAAAAAATGAGAAAAATTTGAGAAGGAAAGAGGAGGCCACTAAAATTAATTAGCATTTTAATATTTTCTATTAGTAATTCATAACATACAATTTATAATATTTAATTAATTAATAATTTTAAGTGGAACAGCCAGTGGGAAGCATTGGGATGTCCAACTAGTATAACAAAAAAAGTTCAAACTGGACCAAAATTTATGATTTATAAATTTATTGAATTAGTTGGTATTTGATAATTTAATATTTAAAATTAAAATTTTAAGACTTAGTCATTTAAATTTGTAATTATTTAATAATATTTATCTTACAAATTTAAATTAAATTAAAAATTATTTAAAATAATATTTTAAAATTTAAAATGCATAATTCAATAAGTGATTAAATTTTTAAATATTTTTATAATTTAAAAAATATATTTAACCTCAATTAATTTTAAAATTTACATTTTCAACCAGATAAATTACTAAAAACTCCTGAATTTTGACATAATTATATTTTAATCCCTAAATTAAATTTAATTAAAATATATTTTAATATTTTAGAGATGAAAGTATTATATAAATTAGAATGTAGTAAAAATTTCATAATTTTATAAATAAAAATTAAAGTCTTAGCTATCTTGGTTATGTTAAATTTAAGAAATTTTAAAATAATTAACCCTTTCAAGCGTATATCATAATTAAAGAAATTTATAAGTAATTATAGTTTTAAGGGTTAAAACTAAACCATAATAAAGATAAAATTTAAAAAACATAAATAATAAATAAAACATATAAAGTGGGAGTAAGAAAAAGAGGAGAGAGAACAAACACTACTCATCAATTACCAGAGAGAGAGATTGCTTGAAGGGAAACACAATTCCAAATCTGTTGAGTTATCTTTTTACCAAAAGAGGAGATTTCTTATAGGCAGACATAATTTTCCATATCTGAACACAAACCCTTTATCTATTTATGAACTGCAAAATTCTCACTTGACACTTGGGAGAAGATTGACAATAACTACACATTGTTACATCTGCTCAGAGTGAGAGCTCTGACTCACAGATAATATTAACATATAACATAATTAAACATAATAATAATAAAATTCTTTTTTTTTTCTTCAAGCAACAATGGAGAACTCTAATTAAGATTATTAGTCCTTGAGGGGACAACTTGGTCACTGGATCTATTCTGGTAATCGCGTTGAAAATTTGATAAATTGACTTTTCATACCAAATATCCTCAACTGCAAACATAGAAGAAGCAAGAAAATTAATCATGCAATGGTTTTAAAAAAATATTTTTTTTTTTAAAACCATTGCATGATTAATTTTCTTAGGTTTGAATGAATAGTTAAAATTTTTTAATTAAGTTAATAAATTTTTTTTAAGTGATAAAGCTTCATGACATGACTCTGTTCCTTAATATAAATATGAAAGAAATTCTATTTATTGAAAAAAAAAAAAAAAAAGATTATTACCTAGTAGATAGATATCTTACCATTAAATTATATTTATGAGTGTAATAATAATAACAAAAATCAAATAAAGCTAACTGGGTATTACATAAAGAGCAGGAATATTATCATTAAGGTAATTTATTATTATAATATCTATAGAGTTAATATAATTTACATATCAATTCTTACTGTTTTGAATTAACAGTTTTAATTTTTTAAGATTTATTAATTATTTAACATTTTAGTTTTTCTTTAAGTTGATAATTATCAATTTTTTTATGGATTTCGCGGGATTAAATTATTCCCATAAAAATCATAATATTAACTATTAGTTTTAGAAAGAATAAATAAAAATTTTATAAGATATTATATTTATTTTTAATGTGTTATATATTTAATTATATGAAAAACTACTCGAATCATGCCACCCTAAAAAAATATAAATTTCTAATTATAGGAAAACTTCTCGAAACAGACCGCCTTAAAAAAATATATAAATTTCTTGCCATTCTAGCCCAAGGTAATTTGAAAATTATCATAATTTTATTATTATAATTTATTATTATTCTCATTATTATCATAATTATTAAAATCGAACCGAATCAATCGATAGAATCGAAAAAATTAGAAATCTAATTAAAAATTGGATCTGTCAAATTTATTTTATCTGTCTTCGAAAAATCGAATCAAAATCAGTAAATCAACCGATTAATCGATAAACCAATCAAACCAAATTGATTTTTTTAATTTGAACATATCAACTTTTTTTTTTTATTTTTTTATTTTTTAATCAAAACGAAGTTATTTTTGTCAAGTAAACACGGTGTCATTTTGAATTGAAAAAAATTAAAAGAAATTCAGTAATTTTATTTCAATTTTACCTGACTTCAAAACTTACCTACACCAAAATTATAATCATATTACATATTATTTTATTGTGTGAGTAAATATCTGAGCAAATGAATGTTCATAACTTGCTAACTTAATATGATTAGATTGACTTTATAAAAAATATATTCTTATATTGATTTAGTTATAATTACATATTATATATATATTTATTTAATTAGTTCCATTTCGATCAAATTTTTGCTTCCTAATTTTCTGTTTTGATCGATTTTTTAATTTCTCCGGTTCTGAAAATATTTATTATTATTATTATTATTTAGTGAGAGATTATTACATTAAAATAAATAAATAAATAAAGTGTAGTAGCAGTGAAGAAACAGTGATAAGTGAAGGTTCATGGATTTTCTCAAAGCTTTTGGTAGTTCACGCCAAAGCTTAAAGTTACTGTTCCAAAAAAAAAAAGCCCAACTGTGACTGATATTGGGATTAGACATATGAATGTGACATACTGTGTCCTTTCGTTCTTTCTTTCTTTGCACAGTCACATAACTCTGCATACTTGGATATGATTATTCAAGTTGACCTTTGCTCCTACACATACAATAATAATCATTTATTTACACTTAATTAATTTTATTATAAACTATCATTAACATTTTCTACTTATGCAAATTTTTTTAGAGAAATTAACATTTTCTGTTACATTATGTGAATTTTAAATCCTAGATTAATTAACATTTCATAGTTTAAAATTTTGAATTTATAAAAAATTTATATACTTAATTGGAGTATAATAATACCATGGATAAACTTACACTATTTTTTTATTAATTACCTCTATATTTCATAGTTAAAAAATTAAGAGTTTAAATTTTAATAATATTTTTCTTTTAAAACTTTAAATTCCTAAAGATTTGTATAATTTAATTGGAGAATAATAATACCATGAACAAATTTATCATGTATTCCAAAATAATAATAAAAAATTTAATTTTAATTTGCTTTTGATTTGCAATCCATTTATATTTTATGAAATTCGAATGATTTAAACTCATTGAAAATTAATTTATTTTAATAAAAAAATTCATTTTAATCGATCCAAATTTTATTTAATTTTAATTAATAAAAAAGTAAAATTTTTTTGATAATTTTATTTTTTTATTATATAATAAATGTAATAAGTTACCCAATTTGAATTGAGATTTATATATATATTGATGTTGATTTAACTTAAAATTATTTCTTAAAATTAACTTGATGTGTAACTCGAATTATGCTTATAAATTGAAATCATATATGATTTCAAATTTATCTAAAAAGAGAAAAAGACCACTTTAAGAGATTAGAAATCATATAAACTTATTTTTTTATTTATTTATTTTAAACAGTAAAAGAGGGATTTCAAAACCTGAATATATTGCTTAAATTGCATATATATATTCTGATTCAGAGCATAATGGTAGGCAATTGTCAACCTTATAATTTAAAAAAATGGATTAATTATTATTTTTTTCACTAAATTTTTCTAACTTTTTAAAAATATACACCCCTTAACGAATATCTCATTATATTAATATATTTTTCAGTCTAATTTTATCATAAATCCTAAAATAGTCAATAATTATTGTAAAAAAATAGAAATATCCTTAACCTTTATTTTTAATTAATTACATTTGATTTTTACTTTAAAAAATATTTTTTAGAGTTAAAAAAATTATTTTCATATTTTTAATAAATTTGAAAATAAAAAATAAGCAAAAATTTTTTTAAATTTTTTTTTTTATTTTTTATTTTAAAAAAATAATTTAAGAAGAAATTAAATTATTTCTTCTTAAATTTTTTAATACAAATAAAAAATTAATTTTCATACTTTTGACAAATTTGAAAATAAAAAGTAAAAATTTTTTTTAAAAAAAATATTTTTTATTTGTTATTTTTTATTTTCAAATTTTTTATTTTTTAAAAAATAAAATAAAAAATATTTTTATTTAATTTATTTTTAAAGTTGTCAAAAATATAAAAATATATTTTTTAACCTTAAAAATTAATTTTATAGATAAAAATATAATATAATTAATTAAAAATATAGAGTAAGGATATTTCTATTTTTTTACTATATTTGTTAACAATTTTAGGATCGACTAACAGTAAAATTAGACGGATTGGTCTAATAATATATTGTGATATTCATCCAAAAAAAATTAATATATTTTTTAAAAATCAGAAAAAATTAGTGTATTACATCATTTTACAGAAAAAATTATAATTAATTCTTTAAAAATATACTAAATATGTTATTTTAAAATAACAAATTATATATTTAAACTCTTTATTAATAATAAATTGAGCACCTTACTTTTTATCATATACTAAATTATAAAATTTGTTGAAAAAGACCAAAAAATATAAACGATTTAATATGATTTTGAATTATATTAAAAAAAAAGTAAAGAAAGAAAAAAAAAATATTTTCTAATACAACTTTAACGACTATTTAGTTAAAATTCTCTCAATTTTCAGTTTCCATAGCATTTTCCTGTATATTATTTTTTATTCACTTCTCACTCTCAATTTAATGAAATTAAAATAAACAAACTATAAAGTAAATTTAATTTATAATATGTGAAATTTTGCCTCTTTATATAAAAAAATTCAGGGTTGGCCTGTTCTAATCATATTTTATTTACCGCTTCACGTCTATCTAACATGGTATATGGTAGTTTCAGTTAGAAAAGGAAAAAAAAAAATCTTTATGGGATATAATTAAATTACAAGTATGAGAGTGTTGGGTCGAGTTTACAGCCTCTCACTTTTTTTTTTTTTTTTTATTGTAGAATAAAATTTTAGGTCAATCTAATTCACTATATAATATTATAGATCAATTTTCACATATCATATTAAATTTACCTTTTTGATTTAATTAAAAACAGACAGTTCATACTGAAATTAAGAAATTTATAAATAAAAGAAAAAAATTTTGTGATATAGTTTTCTTGAAAAAAATTAACTCTTGAGAATAGTTTTCTTGATTTATATGATATATATTCTCAAAATGATTTCATTTTCATCTAGAAGAATGCTCAAAAGAGAGAGGAAGCATAAGGTGGAACTTCTAATTAATTAAAACTTTTCTCCCAAAATAGTGAAATACAATCCGATCTACATGCAAATTATTGATGCAGCAGTACAAAATAATAACATATATATCATAAGTTGTTATAACATTTTCTAAATTTAGGTCCAATCTATAATTTTATTTTATTTTTATAAATTAAAACTCAACCTACAAATAACTCTAATACAAAATAAAAATTTGACAAAATTAACAACTTATTAATAAAAAAATTCTAATTTAAATTGCTAATACTTTTTTTTTATCAAAAATTCTTTAAAAAAGATGAAGTTATAAGGATTTAAACTTATAACTTTCTACATTATAATTTTAGAATTTGAATTCCTAATTTTTGTATTGTGATTTAAAAATTTGAATTCTTAATTTTTGTTTATAAAAAAAAACAATTACTGAATTATTAATTTAAATTTTATATTATAATTTTAAAATTTAAATTTTTAATTTTTATTTATAAAATAAATATTCCATCACTATATATTAATTTAATTAGAAGTGAAAACGCTATAACTAAAAGATGTTTAATCTAATATACAAATATAGACCTAATCCTCTATAAATAAAATAGAAAAAAAGTTCAACTTTTATTTAACTAAAATGTCAACTTAACTAATGTATAGCCATGGACATTGACTAATCACTGTTAAATCAAATCACTCATTAGTCTTTGAAAAAAATATAATTAATTGAGGAAAAAGAAATTTTGATCATAATAAGAAAATCTTGAACTCAGCATCCCTCCAGGAGGAGCTGACATTCCAACAATACTGCATTTTTTTTTTTTTTTTGGTAGAAATGAGTTAATAGTACAAACTAAACAGTAAAAAGGTTGTAATTTATGATAAAATCTATTATAATTCATCCCCAAACATCACGTAAAAGATGCATCATTTTATAAGGAGAAAACTCAATTTCTCTTAAATCAAACTCATTATTTATAATTAAATTAGCCATAAAATCAACAACAAAATTTAATTTCTTATATGCTTTAACTATATTCACATTTCAATTTCTATTCAAAGATAAATTAATGTCATTTATAACAGTCCAATAAAAATTAGAATCAATATCTTTATATATCAAAATAAGAGAAATACTTATATCAATATCCACAATGAATTTCTTAAAATTTTTATGCCATATTATTTATAGATTAGACTGAATGTCCCACGATTCCATTTCAATTGCTAAACATTTATCTAAGTTATGCACAAATTTACAAATCCATTTATCTTGATAATCTCTAAACACTTCTCTACTCCCATACTATCTCCTCTTACTTTAAATGCTCTATCGATATTAAGTTTTATAACTGAAGGAGGAAGATTCAACTAGAAAACTTAAACTTATATGCACTAACTTTTTGCGATATTGAGTTAATACAAAAGAATTAGAGTTTAATAGTCTCTTTATTATTTTAAAGTTAATAATAAATCTATTAGATTTATTATTATTTTACTTCAATTAAGTAACCATTTACAGCTCATTGGGTAAATTAATATACTTTTTTCTTAATTTATTTATAATCTTAATATTATCGAATATAATTAAAAATAAATGTGAGTGAAAAGCACTTAAGTAAAAGCTTAATGAAACCTATTGAGAAATTAAACATGTGATTGTGATAGAATTATATTAACCTTACATTTGGATTTGGACTATATGATATATTTAATTAAGTTTTCTTTGATTAAGTAGATTCATGAATGTGAATCTTTTTATTTTAAATTTATTTAAAAATTGATTTAGATAAATAATTATTTAAAATGATTGAGTATTCCGATTTTGAATTATATTAAATTTTGTATTTAAAATATAAATTCAAATATATTTAATAATTTTAAACGATTATTTATTTATATAGATCCTAAATTCTCAATTTAATTAATTTGAATATAATATTTATTTATAATTCTAATTTATGAAACAATTAATGGACTTTATTCAAATAATTTAAGTAATGAAAATCCCTATCCCCTTTAAAAAATTTATAGTGTTACATCTAAATCTTTAGATCCAATAATAAAATAAAATTTATTTGAAATGATTAAATATTTAAATTTATATATTTTAAGTATAAAATCATAAAAAAAATAAAAAAAAAAATCTAATTTTAACTCGAATTATTTATCATTTCTAACTATTATCTATCCAAATATAGTGTAAAATAATTTATTAATAATTAGATATGTGACACCCAGAAGTTGAACAGTGCATATTGAACTTTGCAAAGGTTCTAAATTTGAATCTTCTACTCTTTTTATAAACAATAAATGCATATATATTTTTAATTTTTGTAACAAAAACAAGGGTTGCATAACTTGAATTAATGTGATTTACTAAATACAAACCTTAGATGAGATTGATAATGCACTTAACATAATCTATAGTTGAATGCATGTTTTTTGTTGAGATCAAAAAGGGAATTTTTAACTTTCAATGGTGAAAATTCCTACTTGCAATACATATATGCATTTGACACTTTTACGTGAAAAACTTTAACATGTGGTCATCTGTAGCCCCCATGCCTAAGTTTCAAGCATGTTAATATTCCATCCCCTAAAATATTTAAATATTTAATATTCTTTATACTTACTCAAGGCGGACACAAAAATTTTAGAATGAGGGGCATTCAAAATAGAAAGAGAAATTTTAAGAATAAATATTACGATAATAAAATAAATTTATTTAAAAAATATAAAATAATAAAAAATATCGGACATATATTTTAATTAGAAATAATTAAAAGTCATTATAATGTATTTGAAAAAGAAAATAAAAGAATTAGGTAAAAAAAAAAAATTAAAGAAAGTAAAATAAAATTGAAAGAAAACGAAGGAATGTGAATGAAAATAAAGAAAAATAGACTAAATAGTATTTTATTAGAGATTAAATAATTAATTTTTTAAAATTGAGAGGCTATTTTATTAATATTATAAAATTTCATGGACCTAAATAATAATTAACATCTCATGGATCTAAATAATAATTAACCCTAAATTAAAAAAAAAAAAAAAAAGAAAGAAATATGTGCCTCCTTGATTCACCTAGATTGCCTTTATATTTATCTAATACAGTAAAATTTCAATAAATAAATATTATTGAAATTTATGAATTATATTAATTAATTAAATATTAATTTAAAAATAGTAAAAAATTATTATATAATAAATTTTTTTAATTTATTGATTATTAATTTATAATGATTTTATTGTACTTGTTTACAATAGATGAATGCATATTGGGGCATACCGATTATTTTACTATTGAAATACATAAATCCTCTATCTACAGAATCACGATAACTATCAATTTTTTATCCCTATTTATAGAGTTGGACTGAAACAATTAAGTCAACATTTAATAAGGTCGCGAATAAACATATATAAGGATAGTAATGGGGCGGAGTAGTCATTTCTATTCTTATCCCTACTTTAATGAAAATTTTTTGTTTTTATCCGTCTCTTATTTGAAAATAATTTAGTTTTCCTTCTCTTTCTCATGAAATATTCATCCCTATAAAAAATTTTATTTTTTATTTAAATTTTATATTATTAAATTTATATATATTTATAAAATTTATAAATAATAATTAAAAATAAGAAGAAATTTATTTAAAAAATATTAATAAAATTTAGGAATATAAAATATCAATCAAACATAATCAAAATATAAATACGTCTAATATAATATTCTGCAATATTGTTTAAAAATATATTAAAAATATTATAAATTAGTAAAATAAAATTAGACTTTTCACTTTTTTATTTTTTATAAAAATTCTAATATATAAATATTATATATATGAGTAATTAAGTAATTATATTTATGTAATTATAATATTAGATTCTTACGAAAATAAAAATAGAGATTCTCACAGAGTATGGAATATACTCTCCATTTCACTAACAGGAAAGAAATACTTTCCATCCTTATTTTTATGAAAAGATAAATCTAAAAATTTTCGTCCCATTCGGAATAAATTTTCACAGAGAACGGAAATTCTCTATCCATTGCCATCCCTAAACATATAAATGATTAATGGGATCATTATCATAATATTTATTTGATTACATTTGAATTCTAAGAATGGAGTGAAATTTAAAGTTAGACATATATTGGTGGTAAACATGAAATAATACTTTAATAAAAATATATTAAATGAGTGTTAACATAATCTATAAAATGGGTTAGAAAACTATTTTTATTTTCTAAAATCTCTAGCTTGATCTCTCAATATATATATACATATCCTTTTTATAATTGATATATTTATAATTGAGGTAATTAAGCCTCAACAAATAATTAATATCATCCTTAATTCTTTATGCACGCTGAATATCACTAGTGCCTGTTCTTATTTGTTATAGTTTTGTCACTCCTCCTGCTACAAGGTGTGAGTGAGAGTAATTGGATTTGGTCCATTTAGTTGAATAGAGAAGTTAGATTGAAAATCCAAATCCAAGGCCATGTGTAGTGAATAATAATAACTAGCAGAGCACATACACTTTGTTGTCTTCTCTCTTCTGCAAAATTGTCCTTCCTTCCTCGGCCTTGACAAGCAAACACTGAATTGATAGATAGAACCATCAGAATCACTGCCATTAAAAATAAAAATATAAAAAAATTAAAAACTAAAAGCAAAAAGTACTTTTCTCCTATATAAACACTTGCCCTCATCACTCACTTGAACAAAAACCAAATCCCAACTAAACCCTGCAACTCAAGATTCATAGACAAACCAAATTACTTTACTTTCACCACCCCTCGTGAGTTTTAGTAGCTGAAGTTTGTTTTTTTGTCCTCCTCCTCTATAACCCGCATATCTTTCCTTTTCTTTTCTTCTTTCTTGTCTTTTAGCTTCTTCTTTCCTCCTTATATCCATTGAAAGATATCAGCCAAATAGAAACCTACCCATTACCAAAAATAACCTTTTTGTTCCCCTCAATACTTTTATTTTTCCCATTTTAGCTTACTTCTTGCCTTCCCAAACTTTTTAGCTTTCTCTCTTGTTTCTTGAAAACCAAGAAATGGAGGCTTTTAATGCTTCAATTCCTTTACCCTTTTCTTACACTTTTGCTACTAGCAGTACTAGCAGCAGCTCAACCTTTACGAGTGCTATAACCAATCAATGGATGGACAGCAGAATTTGGAGTAAACTCCCACAAAGATTACTCGATCGAGTTATTGCCTTTCTTCCACCGCCGGCATTTTTTCGAGCACGTTGTGTGTGTAAAAGATGGTATGCTCTTTTATTTTCAAACACTTTTCTTCAACTCTATATCCAAATTTCACCAATCCGCCACTGGTTTCTTTTCTTCAAACACAAAACCCTTAAGAGCCATATCTATAGAAATAACAACAATTCCAGTGGTAATAACAATGGACAAAATAGACCCAATTTTGAAGGGTATCTCTTTGATCCTTATGAAATAGCATGGTATAAAATTTCTTTTGCTCTAATCCCACCTGGGTTTTCTCCTTCTGCTTCTTCTGGTGGATTAATTTGTTGGGTTTCAGATGATGCTGGTACAAAAAGTTTAATTCTTTGTAACCCACTTGTTGGTTCTTTATCTCAATTACCACCAACATTAAGGCCACGGCTTTTCCCTTCAATTGGGTTAAAAATCAGTGAATCTTCCATTGATGTATCAGTTGCGGGGGATGATTTAATTTCACCATTTGCAGTTAAAAACTTGTCAACTGAAAGCTTTCATATAGATGCAGGTGGGTTTTACTCTCTTTGGGGAACTACTACTTCTTTGCCAAGACTCTGTAGTCTTGAATCAGGCGAAATGATTTTCTCTGGTGATAAATTTTATTGCATGAATTTTAGCCCATTTAGTGTTTTATCTTATGATATAGGAACAAACAATTGGGTTAAAATTCAAGCTCCGATGAGAAGATTTCTTCGTTCTCCAAGCTTAGTTGAAAGTAAAGGCAAACTAATTCTTGTTGCTGCAGTCGAGAAAAGTAAGCTAAATGTACCAAAAAGTTTGAGACTTTGGGGATTACAGAGTTGTGGATCAACATGGGTAGAAATTGAAAGAATGCCTCAGCAACTTTATGTTCAATTTGAAGAATTAGAAGGTGGTCGTGGTTTTAATTGTGTTGGTCATGGTGAATTTATTGCAATTATGATTAAAGGGTCAGAAAAGTCTCTTTTGTTTGATATTTGCAGAAAAAGATGGCAATGGATTCCACCTTGTCCATATGTTCATGGTGGTTTAAGTAGTAGTAGCAGCGGCAGCAGCAGCAGTGGAGATAATGATGGTGAATTGCATGGTTTTGCTTATGAACCAAGATTGGCTGTGCCTGTTACTGCTCTTCTTGATCAGTTGACACTTCCCTTTCAGTCTTTTAATGGTTAGGTAATTAGTTCAGAAGTAGGGTTTTAGCATTTATGGAAGAAGAAGAAATTTTAGAAAAGTTGATGCAGTAGGGCTTTTGTATGATTAGCATCTATTTTCTATGTAATTGTATGGTTAATTTGAACTTTATTTTTAGCAAATTTAGAATCAGATTTTCTATTTTCTGCAAGAAAACTAGAGATATGCATGGTTTTGTTCAGGAATATTTCTTGCCATTAATTTCTGTACCACCAGTACTTCCAGGTTATCCAATTACCAAAAAAAAAATGTTAATTTACTCAAAATTATACATATGGTCATTCCTTGCATTAAAATTTTTGAAGGGAAAACAATTTTGCTGTTTCTATTTTTTACTACATTAATTTCTTCTGTATAAGACGAATTCTTAATCCGTTGAGTTACTTACTTTTTAATCTCTAAAATTTAATAAAATAATTCATATATATTTTTTTAAAAAATTTATCATTTAAAATTTTATTTTTTAATTCTGTAAAAAAAAAAAAATAATCATTACATTGAATTTTACATTTAAATACACATATAAAGACTAAAACATTCTACATTTTCCATTAAATTTTTATTATTCTGTTATAAAATTAAGAACTTAAATTTTTCATTCAATCTTCACTCTTCACTGCTATTAAACCCTTCATTCTCCATAAAATTACACTAACAGTAACACCCACAATTCTCTTCCCTTAAATTTTAACAGACCAAATAAAATAAACATCACGCAAGGGGCCTAATTTTCCCGATCATGGTCTTTGTAGACTGAAATTTTTTTCTTTGCTTTAAATTGGACATGTAAATGATGCTTTGGACGATTGATTTTTTTTTTTATTTAAGCAAATGATTTTCGTTTTTTTTTTTTATATCCTTATTCATTTTTCTCTTTCTTTCTTTATTTTTTTTTTGTTTTGAACACAAATATCCAGATTTGGTAAGCTCTTCATTTTGTGATTTGGTGAGATGAAAATGAGAAAAAAAATAAAAAAAAAATGAAAGAAAGTAAAGGAAAATAGGAAAAAAAATTAAAGGAAATTAAAAAATAAAATGAAGGAAAATAAGAAAGAAAATGAAAACAGGTGAAGGAAAATATGAAAGAAAATGAAGGAAAAATATGGAAGTTGAGATGAGAACATTTTAGAAATATAATTTATTTTTTAAAAAATTTTTAATTTATTTAATGAAAAAATTAAAAAAAAAAACTAGATAAAAAACTATTTCTTTTAACAAAATCAAAAGACGTAAATTAAATAGTGAGTTTTTTAAAATAAAATAATGATTTTATTAATTTTATTAAATTTTAAGAATTAAATAGTAGTTAATCTATTATTAGTTTATATAAATTAGATACTAATTAATTTCAATTAAGTAATCCATAGTAAAGAAATTGCTATTTATAAATATTAATTTAACTTCAAATGATATGTCATATTAAACGACACTTTAATATAGGTAAAACTTATTCATATAAATTAATCTAACTTATAGGCTCATTATCATTGACAATAAATAGGATATGCTATGTTTTTTATTTTTTATTTTCTTAAAAATGGTATATAAAATATATAAAACAATGATCTATATATATATATTGTGGCTAACTATTCAAGCAATAGTAATATTTATGATTAACATTTTTTTTTCAATTCTTAATATATATATTTTTTTTCATACCGAAATATAACCTAATAATAAACATATATTTTTCTAAACAATAAATTTAACAACAATTCCGCTTACCGATATATAAGATCACTATTATAATAAAGTAAAATAGTGTTGTCATATTTCACAAAAATTGAGATTATAATTCCGCTTACCGATATATAAGATCACTATTATAATAAAGTAAAATAGTGTTGTCATATTTCACAAAAATTGAGATTATCGTATAATAATATGTAGTTAAAATTACACAATGTAAATAAATAAATAATAAAAAATTAAATCACATATAAAAAAAATTAAATATATAAAAATAATAAATATTTGTAATATTAAAACAATGTTTTGAAAGTATAATAATAAACTTTTGAAAATATAATTATAAAATATAATTCAAAACATACACAAAAGTAAAAAATGACAAGTAAATAATTCTTAATAAATAATAATTTATTGAGTTATCGTGGCATTAGGTATAAACATGATACTGCAAAGTTGATTCGAATTGTTTTGAAAAAAAAAAAAAAAAAAAATCGAAAAGATTCGTTCAAGAACCAAATCCATGATATTAATGGAACGTTCTTGATGAATTATATCAATCTGAATTGTAAAAAAAATCTGAATACTCATACTGATTTATTAATTAAAATATTATTTTTTATATTTTTCTTATGTTTTTATATATTTTATATGTATGATAATAATAATATATAAATAAATATATATTTTTTGCATAATAATAATATATATAATTTATTAATTATATGTAATTGAAAAATAAAATATAAAAAATTATGAATTATTGAATATTAATTAATAATTATTTAATCAAAATATTTAATAATATTTTAAGGAATAATTTCATTTAATAATATCTTATATTTATTAAAATATTTCATTATTCTTTTATTTTCATTTTAATGTTATAACTTTCATTTAAACATATAATATTTTTTTATAGAATTTATACTATGAACCATATACTATGTATTATTTTAATAAATTAAAGTTTACATTGAATAAATAATTTGTTTGTATATTATATATTTATATGTTTTTTTTTATCATATATAATAGATGATTTAGTATATAAAATTTAATTTATATGCATAAGATTAAATCATCAGTTCTAATAAGATAATAAGTATTTAATATTTATAATCTAAGGTGGAGTTTGATATATTATTGGTATGATTATAACATAATATTAAATATAATTTATCTTAATTAAGGAAATGATAGAATTCAAATTTCTTATATTAGTGCATTATATATGTAATGAACATGATCAAGTAGAAATAAGTAATTTTATATTGATTTTATCAAATAAATTATCTAGTTGATTATGAGTATTTATATTTTTAATTTTGATTTAGTTGATATAAATAATGTGTATTATTTATTATTTTGATTCATTAAAGAGTGAGATTAATTATAAATCAATAATCCCAATGAGTTGGATAATGATAATGTATATTTCGTGAAATATCAATTTATTGATGGAATCTATGTCTTAGTTTAAAAATTAATGATACCTCTAAAAAATACTTATAAATTTTCATTGTATAAACCCTTTAGATGGATTTTATATCCGACACATAAAATAAGTTAAATATAAGTTTCAAGATATTAAATTTGAAATTAAATTAAATTGTCAGTAATTTAATTTAATTTAATTGACTAGTGTCTGTAATTTTAACACAAAAAATTAAATAAATACTTAATGATTTTAAAAATTTAAATTTAAATGAGAAGTGCAATTACAAATTTATTGTGGTTTAATTTATAATTTATTATAATTTGATTTATTTAGGTCTTGAAAGTAATTTTGTTATAATAGTAAGTTTTATTTAATTTAGTCATGTGATTCTTGTTGTGCCTTAACTGATAAGAACTCATGAAAGCTATTAATGAGATAAAAATAGATTTTTTTTTCTATTTAAAATAAGATATTATTTTAATTAAAAATTAAAAAAAGATAAAAAAATTTTTAAAAGAAAAAGATATGCAATGATTTTTATCTAGATAAATAGAATAATTATCAGTTCAATTTTTACCTACTCAATTTGGAGTCTTAAAATTTTATGAGGTCACACAACAGGCAATAGGCAAAAGTTTGAAGATAAATACTTACTTAAAATTGTTGGTATCAAACTAGACGGACATCAGAGGTATGTTTCAATTTTATATATAATTAAATTCATAATACAAAGTTATTTATATTTTTTACAATATAATTTTATATGCTTTCACATTATCTGTTTTCATCATATATATATATAAACATCTTGGAGCATCTCCAATGAGTGTAACAAAGAGTATAATAGGTCTTCATTACACCCACCCATTGTGAGAGTGTAATGGTGAGAGTATAATGATTTACCATGTAATATATATTATACTGTATAATTGTAACACTTATTTTTTTTAATTATTTTTAAAATTATATTTTATTAAGAAATAATAATAATTTAAGCATATATAATGAATATAAAAATATTTATAAATTTATATTATTTTATTCTAAAGAAATAATTATTTAAAAGTAAAGAAAATATATATTTTGGATTTGATTTTAAATTTTAAAGTGTTAAAAAAATTATTGCATTAATCTTATTATATATTAATAATATTTAATTTTGAAACTATTTATGTAGTTAAAATTAATTATTTTAAATTATCATTTATTCTTAACAATTAATTTATTTAATTGATTTGTTAATCTAAATATTTTAATTAAATTATTAATTATTAATTTATTATTTAATATTATATAATAATTATTATAATTTATTATTTATTATGTTTTGGAGGGAAAAATTTAGAATAATCTAGATTTTTTTAAAATGTTAAAAGTTTAAAATTATCTATATATATATATATATATATATATATATTGGGTAAAGAGACGTGACTAAGGGTCAGAAAAGAAAAAGAGAGAGGGAGAGAGAAGAAAAGGGGGAAAGGAATTGTCGTCGGAAGACCACTATTTGGTCATCAAATTTCGGTACGCGTTAGTCTGATAGGTAGAGCAGGAGGAGTTGACGGTTGCGAATTCTAATAAATGATGGAGGAGATATAGCCAGTCATACTTAAGTTGACCGAATCATTTTTTTGGTCGTTTCAGGCCGTTTTCGACTATCATTTCTCGCGAGAACAACTCCATTAGACTCCATTCGGTCCAAGCTTTCGGATGATATTCATTTTTTTCTATCAGTGACCGAAGCCAGAATTGAAAAAATAGAATGTGTGTGTATTTTTTCGACAACAGCGAGTAAATGAATTTTATTTTATTCTAAAAATAATTTTATAATATTTAGAGTATGTTTGAAGAAAAATTTATGAAAAATATTAAATATTTATACTGTATTGAAATATTTAGACAATGAATATTTGACAATTGTGTTTATATTGAGTAAATAAATTAGGATAAATTGATATTATTAATTTGGTGTTACTATTGAAAATTGTTTGGATGGTATTTGTGGAATTTAGGTGCCGAAAAGTTAAATTATTATGGAATATTTTATTCTAATAAATCTCATATTCAGTTTAATATTTCAGGTGTCTTCCTTATTGTCAATCAGAGGGCGCTCCAGAGCAGAGCCAGTTGGTTGGATGGTTGTCAAGCCTGTGATATTCTCTAATATATTTTCATATTTATCATGCATGCGCATTGAATTGTATGAATATATCTATATATAATTATACATTAATACTATTAATTAATTAGGGGTATATGCGTGTGTATAATGAATTATTAATTGTGTTATATATTACGTGTGGTTACTAGATGAGATTAGGATGATATAGAATTATTTAAGATGTGGATATGATACGATGGGTATATATGATGAACTTGATATAATGAGCTATGATTAGCGTGACAACGGAGCCTTGCTCTTCTCTTCTTGTCAGTCGGGTTGGCACTGCTTGACTACGATTATGATGGCGGAACCCTATGGATTGGATTAAGAGATAGTTTGGATTAAGAGAGTCAGATAGGAGATTGACTCTCATAATATGGTTTAGCATGATTCATGTTGATTAATTCTCATTCTTATTTAATTATGTGATTATTTGTCTGTTTGACACGTTGCATGAGCATTTCACTGATACACTATAGATGGCACCAGGTAAGTATATTGAATAATATCATTCACTAATTATTTAATTATGTTATTATTTGTCTGTTTGACACATTGCATGAGCATTTCACTGATATACTATAGATGACACCAGGTAAGTATATTGAATAGTATCATTCACTGAGTCGAACGTTCACTCATGTTCATTTACTATTCCTAGTTTGCAAGTGAGCGTCAGGAGTTGGATGATTGTCAAGTCGCTCCTGCCATTTTTCTCTGACAAAGAAGGTTGCATATTTTATTTTTTTATCATAAATCTAGAGTTTCGCATTATTATTTTGTGTTGGTTTTGTTGTTCCTATTTGTTAGATCTTTGATATCCTAACATATTCATTTTGATATGTACAGACAACTAATTAAACTTCTAATCATATTTGCTTATTTATATGCAAAGATAGATTTTCAGATTGCAGGTTTCTGGTTTGTAGCGGCTGTTACACTGTTAAGCTCCGTTACTTAAGTTTAAAGAAAGAAAAGTTAAAGAGAAAACAGATTTATGGCCCCTGCTAAAAGATAAGTAGCCCCCGTGAATTAGCATTAGCAGGCGCTACAATGAGATCTAGAAGACATATTAACTGACTATCTTTTGTAGCACCCGCGATCTATATAAGTTCCCGCTGCTACATATGCTGAAATTTGAGTAGCAGCCGCTACAAAGCAGTCACAGTCGCAAATTTCAAATTTCAGAATGAGCCAAAATAGTAAGTAGCCCCCCCGCTACTTGTAAGTAGCGTTGGCTATTAAGAAAATTCAGAAGACACAGAAGCGTTTTGAAGTTTTTGGAGCAAAAGTCACGCCTGCTACATTTTAAGTAGTCCCCACTATTTATTATGTAGCGCCTGCTACAGATTGTATAGTCGCCGCTATAGTTTGAATTCTGACAAAAAATATAGCCATTGGAATAACTTTGATTTATATTAAATACACATTTAATGCACCCAAACGGCTCTTTTAAGCTGAGAACTATATATATGAGTTGATATGAATTTATTACAGTAGCAACAACTAATTTATTATGCATTAATTCATATCTTCAAATTTTTAAGTATTCTTGAGTTTTAAATTGAGTTTCATATTGTAAAAAGAATTAATTGCTTAAACTTTAAGGTTGTTGAAGTGTAATTAATTTCTGAGAGTTGGATTAAAGTAATTGAGTAATTTCTTTCTCATCTCTTGTATTTTTTTTTTTTTAGTTGTGTGTGAGCCTTATTGTAAAACACTTGTAAGGTTTAGTGTGAGCCAAAACACTTTAAAGTTTGATATTGAACATGAAAAAGGATCAAAAATACTGAAATACTCAAGTATGATATTGAGAAGTAGACGTAGACATATTTTGGCCGAATCATTATAAATTTTTTATGTGAATTTTTCTTTCCTTCTTTCATTCATTATTTTTAAATTGTTATTAATTTTATTAAACAACTAATTCACCCCCTCTTAATTATCAAGAGACTTTCACTATTTTAATTTATTGAAAGTTTGAGTTATTTAGTCATAGAATAGATATGTTTTTTTGTTTGATTGACGACCTGTCAAGTAAAATTATTTTATGTTATTGGTTAATGGATATAGTAGCTCGAATGGGCAACGATTTGATATAAGTTCAAATTTTGCTAAACAGGTGGGGTCAAAATCTTGGTTTTATGACAGTTATAGTTGTCATTTAATAGTTTTGTTTAGTGAGGTGTCAAATGATTATGGGTTCTAAAAGTTTTATATTTATCCGTTCTTTAGTGTTTGTCACATGTCTTTATGTTCGAGGCATGACAATAATAAAATATAAAATTGAAAAAAAAAATTAAAAAATTAAGTTTTATGAGCCCTTAGAAAATAAAAATAAAAATTATGTGAGCTTATTTTATTATACTTTTAGAGTATAATTATTGTGAGAAAAAGTATAATAAAAAATTGTATAATAGAATAATGATTTCGCATGATCTATTATATTTTAAAAGTATAAATCAGTGTAGATATCCATTAGAATATGTTTATAAATATATATTGGGATAAGGAGTAAAAAAAAAAAAACCCTTGAACCTATTTTTCTTATCAAGTCTTTTTAGAATTCTGTGATAAAAAAAAGCTCTTGAATTTTTCATGTTGGTTGAAAAAAACTTCCATTAATATTTATGGTATCTTTCTATTTAAAAATTACTTTTAAATTTCTTAAAAAAAATTTCGTACTTTTTCCTAATTACAATTAATTAAAATAAATAAAATAAATTTTATTTATAAATAAAATAAAACAAACTGCTATCCAATTAATAATAAATAAATAAATAAATTATTTTATTTATTTATTTTATAACAATTAATTAAAATAAATTATTTATTTTTTATATAAATAAAATAAAATTCATAAATTTTAAATTTTTTATTATATGAAAATTTTTTAAGTTATTTAAATGTTATTCAAATAAAAAAATTTATTGAAATTTATTTATTTTTAATATTTTTTATTTGAGAAAAACTAATATCTCATATTATTAAAATAATAATTTTTTTTATTATTTTCTAAAATTATTTTTTAATATATTACTAATTATTATATTTTTTTTTAATTTTTTTACATTAACTTTATCAGTAATATTGACTTAATTTTAAAATAAGCTCACATTACAACTAAACTAAAACATTGTGATACATAATAGATGGAGATCTGGCAAAATGATTATCTGCAATTATATAGCATGAGAAATTAGCTAATCACTAACTTAAAAAAACAGTTATCAATTTCTTTATTGTTTTTACATCTGTCCATTATTCACAGATCGGTGCACAATTATCTCATACGACACAACTTATAACTTTTGTTTGGTTGCTGAGAAAAAAATGAAAGAAAATGGAGCCATATTCAAAACAAAAGCATAAAAACAGGCAGTCACTGAAGCATCATGTCAAGGATTAGAGAATTCCAACCTGCAACTGGCTGTCTAGCATATACCGATATCTCATATTGCATTAAGCTAACATATCATAGTTGCTTAGCTTAACCCTGAATGGCGTTCATAGGGGCAAAAAATCAAATATCGCGGAAATTACCTTTCAAACATTTATATATATTAACTTCCAGATGCTATAGCAGAGAAAGGGCGCCGACTTTTGGCATTTGATTCAATTTGCCTAATTTTCTCTAGGACTGGCCTACTGATGTTTTGGCCAAATACCAGATGCCGAATTTGGTCCTAGCCCTTCTACAAGTTGTTCTGAATTTGCTTATCCAATTCTATTCTGGCCCATGTATCTTCCCTGATTGATGACCTGATCATTTCAGCCTAACCTGGAGGATCAGGTGCACTTCCTTCTTGAATATGGACCTCAGCTCTTCATTAGCTTCAATGCCTATCCTTCTGCATGGAGAATAAGCACATTTATAATAATAGAAAGCCTAGGACAATGATTTAGAACAAAAAGAGTAACAAGAGAAAAGCAGGCACACCTAATGCATTGACGAAAAAAAAAAAGGGTCGGAAACATAATTAAAGCTTTAAATAGAAATAAATATCAAGAAAGCCAAACACATGAATAATTTCACATCACTGCTTATTCTAATCAACACTTGCCTGCAGCCTGATTGAATTTGTTAGCCAAATCCCATGGAACTTTGTAAACCTCACTGATATGGATAAGAAAATGGAAACATATAGCCATAGTCACATAGTCAAGTGGATGGTTTTTTTTGCAAAAATGGAGAATCAGTGAACTATATAATTAAGTAGTTGTAAAAAAATGACAACATTTTGGCCTTCATTTAACTCTTTAAGTTTCAGTTTCACTCAATGCACAAAATACAGAGAGAACTATTCTTAGGGCTGGGGGGGGGGGGGGAGGTTTCTTGCTAGAGAGAGAAAGGAAAAGGCATGGGATGGTGGAAGAAGCAGAAGCACAATAAGCTCCAATTGACTTTCCATTGTACCTGCAAGATCTCCAATGAAACCCCAACTTTTCCAATAATTAGGGTGTCCTTAATTTTAATTATAAGAGACACAAAAAGGATCTGTATCACCTTAACCCAGCCAATAATCTTTTCTCACAAAATATACAACACAGCAACCATATTTTCCAAAATTACTAGAAATGATGAAACCACAAAATAGTAGAAATCCTAGGGAAGGAAATAACATACCCTATTTTTGATCCCTTCTTCCCCACAAGAATCTTTCGCTGGCTTAGTTTGTGGGTGATGAAGTGCTGTTCAATCCTGAGAGAACCGTCTTGTAACTCCTTCCAATCCATCAACTGATGTTCAATGCCGTATGGGATTTCCTGAAACGCACACATTTGAAGTCCTTATTCAAATATTCTTTATACATTTCCCTTCTTTCATTCATAGCATTCTTACATCAACACTATATCACAACCAAAAAATACATTTAAAGTAATTTTTTTCTTTACCTGATGGACATGATCTAATAACCTCTCTCGAACAACCTCTAATGAAATGTTCTTCATAACTTCTTCACTCATATTTAGCGGATCCTCATCCCAAGGTCTTTTAACTGCCTAAACACAGAGCCATTTAAGAAGAATTGTTAACAGCAAGTATTTTTTGAGAGAAAAGAGAAATATAATAGTGAAATGACTTCTGAGGCCTTCATTATTTCATCAGAATACATGAGCATATTCATGAAAAGAAATCTTTATTTAGGATTTTCTTTATTTCTGATCATTTAAGGAAAATTTCCAACAAAAACTGACTGGAAAAATACATTAGAACAATCAGAGGTAGAGCCTGATGCTACCAATTCCAACAAAAACAGACTGGAAAAATACACAGCACAATCAGAAGTAGAGCCTGATGCTACCACTTGAAGCTGCTTTTCCATCAAAAGAATTTTTAGAAAGCAAAAAATAGGATAGCTACGTGACCTGTGTCTAGTTGTACAAATCAGTGCTAAAAGCAAACAAAACTATGTTCAAGTAAACTTCATAGGCAAATGATAAAGAAAAAAATTAGTTTTCTCTATTGTAGGTAATTAAGCCCATTGTACTATAACCTAAAGAAAAGTAATTTCCTTCAATGCAGCAGGTTGCACTTGTACCCCTACAGCCTGCCATGTCAAAAAATATAAAAGGAAAAATTACACCATTGGTATCTTAACTTTTTAAAATTTGTTATATTGGTGTCTAGACAAATTTTTTTTTAATATCATATAATTGTTTTTAACCGTTTTTCGGTCACTGGAGTGCTGATTTGCAACTCGAAAATCTTTCAAATTGGAGAAAGGACAATAAAAAAATTTTCTGAATTGTTGAATTCTAAAATGAGATTTTAAATGGAGCTAAAAAGTTGCAAATCAAAAGAAATGAAAGTTGCAAATAAACTCTCCCATGATTAGAAAACAATTAAAAATATTTATGAGATTATTTTTAAAAGTTAAAAAACTTATTGAACAAAAAGAAATTGTTTAGATATCAAAATAATAAATTCTAAAAAGTTCAAACACCATTGATATAGTTTTTCCAATATAAAATAATTGGCAGCAAAAGGATATTTTCGATTTTGGGTGTTGGGGAGGGAGAGGCCGAGTGAGAGGAAGAGAGATCAATTTGTGATATCTATATATACTATATATAAAAGTCACTTAAAGGCTAATTTTTTTTTAAATTGACTAAAAAAGAGATGATTCTTAACGTTAAAAAAAAAAAAAAAAAAAAAAAAAAAAGACAAAATCCACCATATCCTTAATTTGATTGGAATAAAAAAATTTCTTTTATTTAAAATTAAAATAAATATATGAACTTACCATTATTAATTAATTAATCTTTATGTTGATTGGATTGATATAATATGATAGTTAACTATCCATATACCTAATTAAATATGAATTTATATTTCAGATTCCAACAAAAATTCCAAGAAGTAATTATACTAATATAAATACATGAGTTTATGGCAATTGTTTTTAATCACTATTAAGTAAATTTTCTCCATTTGTTCAAACTATTTTATATGTCTCCTTCATTAGAAAAGGTAAATTTATTTATTTTTTATTTCACATGATATAATTACTGGGATTTAACCTTTTTTACGCAAAATTATAAAGGAAAATTATATATTTATTACAATCAATTATTTGTTATTAATTTATTAGACTTACAGAAACAAAATGCATAAATCCAAAAATTTAACTGAAACTTTTCATTGCTTATGTTTGAGTTTTTATATTGTTTATGAAGGACCAAAAAATCATTGTAAAAGATATTTTTGAAATTTTATTGAATCGAGTTTAAATTTTTATTGGAGTAAAAAAGTTACATACCGTTATGTTTTATTTTATTATTCTTTAAAATATAATTATTATCATATAATATTATTTCAAATTCATATTTTCATTATCTATTATATTTACTTGTGTAGGTATTTTACATGTATATTTATTATAAAATTTCAAAAATATATTTAATTATTTTATTATGTCTAGTTATTACAAATTTTTAATCCATAATTAATACAAAATTACGAGTTCGAAAAGCAATAATGTGCAAAGCACATAACAAAGTTACTAGTATAAAACAAAATAAGTCTGTTTCCTGCATCAAATAAAAATGCTAGAAAGTTCACCATCTTTCAGGAAAATAAACAAATAAATAGAGAATGTAATAATTCATTTTAGAGAAATAAAAAAAAATGTGTCTTCAATTTTTAACCATTTCTATCAATTAACTATCCAGAAATTCCCACACTTCAAAAGGGGCATACCTGCTCCATTAAATATTGTGTTAGATCTTTCACACCAGCACCCTTCAGTCCTGAGATCATAAAGCACCTAAAAGATAGATCAAAAGCTATTTTAATCATCCATGTCAACTATAAAAAGGATAAAAGATGATTTTTCAGTTTATAACAAAGGCCCCACCTATCATATCCAGGGAGAATTTTGAATTTCTCAGAAACCTTTAGCAAGTCTTTCTTTTTCTTGACCAGGTCAATCTTATTTATACATAATACCCGCTTTTGATTTGCATTTGCTTTTGCTCCCACATGTTCAATCAATCTTGTCACTCTTTTATCAGGCCTAAGTAGATGATACATATACATACATAAAACAGGACTATTTGATCAGTAACTAAAACATAACAGGAAACAAAAAGCTAAAGATGAATATCCCATTACACAAGCAGGATGTTTCTGTCACTTTGTTCATACTTCATATCCAAAGCAATAAAAATAATCAGACAAGAATCCTATTATTATTTTTTCCCCCAAATAAATAAAAATCAGTTCAAAGTTTAAGTTCTAACAATAGGATATTTGAAACCATCTTCTTCTCTTTATACAGATAAAGAATTAACAAGAGTTCAAAGTTCAGGCAAAAATGTATTGGAAAATAAAAGATTGTTTACACCCTAGATAAAATTCCATACATAATGATAATGCATGAGCCTAAACCTTGGAAGGCACCCATGAAAGATATAACTTTCCAGCAATAAGACAGCAGTGCACCTCTCAGATACACAAAATTTTTGATTATCAATCCTTACAAAGTAAAAAACACTACAAAACAATTAGGAACAGTTTACTTGCTGGAAATGAACTTTCTAGAAAATTTGTCATAAAAGAAAAAAGAATTTTCTGTTCAAGTGAAACATATTTCTAGTTTTCTAGTTTTCAGTTGGATTATTTTATCGCTTTTGGATTGTCTAAAAATAAACAAAGGATTTTTGGATTTTGTTGTTATATTCTCAAGACCATGTTTCTGTTTTCTCACCATTTGCTTTTTGTTTCTCTCCGTACTTGTTCACCTACTTAAAAATGTTGCCACTACTATCAAACAATTGCCACAATTTCTTCCCGTACACCAAAAGCCATTATCAACCTCCATCAAAACAAAATGTCTTTAAATATCATTCAAAAACACCACCAGGCTCCCTTTAGAAGTAGAGAACCATAATTGAAAGATCCATCAGCACCGCATGAACCTCCTTCTAAAACCCACCAAAGGCCAGCAATTTGGGAAGTGAGGAGAGAGGAATTGAAATTATTAGCAACCAAGAAACTGAACTTGAAAAGAAAAGATGAGAGAAAATGAAATTGCGGAAAGGAGAAAATAAAGGGAAGAGAACACATATGGCAAAGAAAATAAGGAAATGGAAAGGAAAAGAGAGCCCTTAAGGGCTTTCACTCAAAATCGGCAGACTGAGAAAGAGCCCACATGAAGTCAAAAGAAAAATTTAAAATGATAAAACATAAACCAAGATTTGTGATTACATTTTTCTCATCAAGAGTTATGGAAAATAATTTTTAAAGAAATGAGATGACAACTTGTTTAACGAATGGGCCACACATTTTTGCAAATGAAAAATGGATACTGCAGTGCGACCAGACTCATACCAAGTTATAAATTTCCCAATTTTTACAATGATGTTGGATATCAAAAATCAAATAGAACATTTTTCCTGTAATTTTCCTTTTAAAATTTTACTTGTTTTTTGCATGTATTTACTTGTTTTCTGCATGTTATCCAACTGAAAAATACATGCATATTGTTTTCACTGCATTACCACCACCATCACCTACTTAGCACCACTACCATTAAATTACCCTTAGTAGTACCTATACCAACCCATTGCCACAATTGGCACCACTACCACAACTACCCTCATCACTATTGGCACATACCAACCATAGCAATTAGTGCCACCATCATCATACTACCATCACTAGCACCCCATGGCACCACCAACCAATGCCAGTCCTGTTTCAGTCACTACCTATGGCTGCTGTCACTAGGATTAAGAAGTTTCTATTACACATATCCGTTTCAACTAGTATTTGGGTTTCTGTTTGAGCTGTACGAGATAAAATTCTCATATACGGTTCTCGAAGGGAGAGTCCTCGGATTTACCTATCTCAATAAAGTATATGCCTACCAACAAGCCCACCACAACTATCATCACTACTAACCTGCCATTAGCACCTCTACCACTGCCACCATCTTTAAAAGAATAATCAACCTTGAAATATTTTCTGATGCAAATACAATTAAGCAATATATGGTAGTGCAAACAGCGACAAAAATTAAAGGAATTTTTTCTTTTATGGAAAATGAAAAATTGAAAAAGGAAAATAAAACTAGAACCAGGAGAAAAAAAAAAAACTATTTTTCAGAAGTAAATAGGCCCTTACATTTTCAATTGTGAATTGTACAAGGAAAGGATCATGTGGGAACGGAAATATAGAATGCCACTTATCCCAAGATGCTACAAGGACAAGTTTCTTAGCAATTATTAATGTAGGTCATTCATTTAAAGTTCAATTGCACTAATCAATTGCACTAATATAAGCTTAACAAATTCCATTTGACATCATTACCATTGCATACATATGTAGCACAGACATGTATTACAAAGGAGATATTTCAACAATGTGCCATATGAGACACTAATCATTTTGCACACTGCATTACTTTTTTCTATAGCAACATAATTAAATATTTAATAATTTTCGAATACAACAAATTTGATAATAAATATTTTATTTTAGAACATATCGTGAATTGCAATATAGTTTATAGCAAATGCAAGGTCAAACCATAAGAAGATTACAAAAATCATAAATAATTTAGAACATTCAGTAGTTCCTTTTTTTTTTTAAAACAAATATAAATTTAACAAGCATAATTTAAAAAATTTAAATATATGAGAGATGTATAAAGTTGAACAGAATCATAGGCCAAAATGCTATCTTGAAGGGAAAATTATATTAAAGTTATATCTATGAGGCAAAAGCTGAATTATTGCTTTGAACTATAAGTTATATAATACCACACAACCAGGGTGGTAATAACAACAACACTCTCTAATGAGGAGTAATGGTAACTATTTGAGCTCAACTAATGAAAGATTACCATAGCATCAGAACCACACAATAAAGGAAAAGGTATTCCTTGGAGTCGAAACAATGGAAATATGGATTACTAGATCTTATCCTAGGAGGAAAACAGATGCCTTAGGCCCATAGTGCAAAGATAAGGTATCTGTCTTCGGCAAAATCATCTATGAAATAATGAACTGATAGGACGCACAATCATAACATAGCATGCTAAGAAATTTAACTGGGGGAGGTTATGATTAATTACATAATGAATGAATATGAGAGGTTAACTCTATTTAAGATCGCATGCAATGGATCACTAACCTGGTAAGATGCCTGTGGACATCAAAAACAACCATGAGTACATCATAAAAATCAATAGCACTCCAAGCATTGTCCACACGGGCCATCATATCCTCCTTGTAAGGATATCCATTGGTCTTTAATGCAAGTCCAGGAGTATCAAAGAAACACTGCAAAACAAATGCATGTATATCATTCTTATTATATTCCTAGACAGCTAGGCAAAACAAAAGTGATATTGAAAACAAGGTTTCTTTACAAGTGAACTCGTTGATATACACGAAAATGATTAAGGAAATACCATGTATCAGTATGCCATAGACTTCAACAATATGTTCTTCAAGATTGAAAACTTAAAATGTGTTTATGAGATTGAGAGGATTAGAGGAAATAAAACTCAATTTAACTTAGCTTTAATCCCAAAATTAATTTAGATCGGCTATATGAATCTTTTGTTTCCACTCTAAACGATTAAAGGAAATGATCATATAAAATAATAATAAAAAAGCAGAGACATCAAAGTGGAAAACAGATCATATTTCATGATAATGCAGTGCATTTCAAGAATATAAGACAATATGTCAAAAACTTAGAGAAGATTCTTCTTTTTCTCCCACGCCTCTTTATTTTCCCAAGAAGTCATTTAGAAGTAAGTATCATTTTACATGAATAAATCATATCCATATTAGCAGAGGAAGGGGAAACGAGCATAAGTGAGACTAACATGAATGGCATAGAGACCCTACAAAGCACATATGTCAGATTCCTAGGTTCCATCATACAAATTCCCAGTCACAGTTGTTTCAGATGATGGTGCTGTTACACTGGGAATCCAAATCCCGAGCAAAGTAACAATAAAACATGTGTTGGTAGGTTTATTTTCCAATGCATAATGGCCAATAAGTTACATATCAGCCATTAATAAAAACCCTGGTAAGAATTCATCATCATAACTGATGTATCATATACATAATCCCAGGGGGAAGTAGGTAATATCAAAAAAATAAAATTGTCTCCCATTCCATGCATGATAATTTTACCACTTAGCCAAGGATATGATCTACTTATGATGATGCTTCAGGTCAAAATATTTCGCACTTTAAAATAGGCACGCACCATTAATGAAGTGACTTTAATCAAATTTCACACAAAGAGAAGTGAATAAATTAAATAATCAAAATAGACATACAATTTGGGTGTCTCCTTTTGTCATGACTCCTAATACTTCGTGAATTGTTGTATTAGTCTTCCGTGACACAGCAGAAACCTTTGTCCCAACCTATAAATCAAACCATAACAGAAAACATATCAGCACTTGCAGTCATCAGATGAAGTGCGGATGATAAAAAGTTCAGTAAATACCCTGTAA
Source organism: Aleurites moluccanus (assembly GCA_948193065.1). NCBI lineage: Eukaryota > Viridiplantae > Streptophyta > Magnoliopsida > Malpighiales > Euphorbiaceae > Aleurites > Aleurites moluccanus. Next base: position 5,067 of record CANXYC011543594.1, on the reverse strand, counting down.
AAAAATACTAGCTATAATAAGTACATAAAGAGTCTGTTCTGCCCATGAATACAGAAAATATCTATCCTAGCTTTATCAATTATCCTATTTTAGTTTAAAGTTGTTTTCTGCACATATGTTTGTCTAATGTGATACAGTAATATGCTTGCAAAATATAATAGGTAACAACAAAGAATAATATACAAACTGCATGAAATTCACTGCCAAGAATAATAATGTGTACCCCCATGCTCAATCAATAGAAAATAATGAAATCAACAAAAAAATACTAGAAAGGTCAGAGGTAAACATCTCACTTCAGAAAGGCATTTAAGTTGTCATTTTCATACATATCCTTGATAAATGAACAACAAAAGAAAAAAAAAGTATCCAGTACTCCACAGTTAGGATTCTTTAATTCGATTCCAAAAACCTCAACCAAAAATATTAATATCAACATATTGTAGTCCTGTATGCAAATGCCCACATCAACTCTCAAATTACATTGCAACCAAACCCGTAAGAAATTCCAGCCAAATTGAACAAACAGTATGAAGTAAAGAAGCCAATTTGGAAACTCTTGCTCACTTATTGTCCATGAGTCTTAAACAACCGACTAAAATATCAAGATTTTCATAAGCCAAAGCTCCAAAATTAATTACAAACCAGTTATTTGAAGACCTATAGTTGAATTAAAAATGAAAACAGAACCCTCAAAAGTAGCAAATTTGTGCAAGAAAGAAAAACTATAAACCAAAGACCCTTTACCATAAAACAAAACATTCAAAACAAATCAAAGAAACAAACCATGTAATTAGTCAAGGCAGACTTCCCAGCATTTGGGGCGCCAATAATTCCAACAGAAAGCGATTTCTGATCCTCCTCCCTCACTAACTTTTCGTCGTCTTCATCATCTGGACTCTGCAGTGCCGCCTGAAGCAAAGCTTTAGCTAACACTCTCTTTCTCTCCTCCTCCTCTTGTTCCCGCAATATTTTCAAATTCGATTTATGGATTCCTTTTGCAAAAACTAATTTATCAGCTCTCTGTCTGTATTTCTCATCCCAAGTGGATTCTTGAGGTGTTCCATTAGAATCAATATTGGGGATTGTATAATGGGTGCTGTCAAAGATTGCATCACTGTTATCGTTTTCACTGTCGTTATGTTGAGGTTGGGCTGAGAAGAACTGAGAGAGAATAAGTGAACTAAGGAGGGGTTTTGATATAAAGGACTTTTGGGAGGTGAAGGATTTTAGAGTTCGCAATGTTACCAAAGCTTTCATTTTATTTCAATTAGAGTACTGCAAAAGCATGGATAAACATCTACATATACACTGTACACAAACGGCACAAAGAGAAACAGAGAAATAGACCTTCTGGTTTGTCCTGGTTTTGGTGAAGAAGAAATGTGGAAGCTTCGGACGCTCTTGAGGTTTCAGGGGCTTTAGGGGTTTTAGGGCTTGCTTGGGTTGGATCCTTGGATTCAATTAAATTTAGCTTTTTGGGTTTTATATTTTTCGAATTCGAATTGGCACCTCACAATTTTTTCTAAAACATCCAATGAGAATTAAAATTAAATATGATCCTATAGGACAATGTTTTTATTTATTTTTCCTAAATTTGACCTTTTATTGTTAAAATAATATTAAAATTTTAATTTTTATATTTTTAATTAAAAAATAGATTTTTATAATTTTGAACAATTAAGATTTTCACAATTCTAGCTCAATGAAAAATCAAGTAGAAAATATACAAAAATTTACATTTTTTTAATAACACTATCTAAAAAATAATAAATTAAATATTTTCAGTAAAGCAACTAAGTGAATTAAAATCAATGGATGCTCTAATGGTTCTCACAACTTCTCTACTTCTTCAAAAAGCCGATGACCATCACCATCACCATCTTCTATCTTAGGTGCCACTTTCGCCAACTCTACTCTCTTCTTATAAATTCATAATCAAGTAAAATATTCTTCCAACTAAAAAAAAAAAAAAAAAAAAAAAAGGAAACCACCTCTAAAACCTTCTCAAGATGAACTTGAGCCAAACCTTTCTCCTCTCTCAACGCTCCTTTTCCAAATCCATTGTTCATTCATGCTAACTAATTTAGTCCATCAAAATGATATTAACTCTCTAATTTATGTTGATAGTGCGCTATAAAGAAATAAATTTGTCTTCAAGATACATTCTAATTTGGCTTTGAGGAGGACAAACAGAGGCCGATTTCAATTATATGGTGATCAACTTGGTTGTCGATGTTTTTGGACTTCTTACTTGCGTTGCACTTCTTAAATGGAAATGAGCCTTGGCATCACTAGTTAATAGGAGATTGGAAGGAAGAGCGGGATCAATTAGGATAAATAGCAATAAAAGTCCTTGAGAGTCATAGTATTGCCACTGAAAGCTTTTTTCTTCAATATTTTCTTTCTTATTTCTTCTAAATCCCTTTGTATGCTCAAGCCATTAGTAGTCAACGCTGACAAATTGTAGCAACAAACTTCATATCCAAATTTAGATACTAAGTAAATTGGCTTTTCGGCAATCAATTTTTAGGCAAAATAATTTTTTTTAAACTTTTTTTTAATGTTTGATTGTGTTCTTAGAGATGGCTTTAAATATAGGTTTTATATCTTTGATTATTACATTCCAACTCCATGAAATGATGGTCCTAGGGCATGTAAGACTACTAAATACTTGTAGAACCTAGGGATGGTATGGGTTCAGTTTGATCAGTTTGTGTAATATCTGTCACTTTGTAGTGTTTTTATTGACTTTGTGTATTTGGAGAATTTATTAATTTTAAATGAGAATATTTGAGAATTCCAGAATTTTTGATTAAATGCAGTTACAGAATTTTGTGATGATAATTTCATATTCTTAAAGACATAATTTGATAAAGTGTAAAACATGAAAGTTGTAAGTTTATGTCTTGATTATAATTTTGTAAAATGGTTTGTCAAAATTCTATGTGAGTGTTAAGTTATGTCTATTTGAGCAAGGCTGGTCTGGTTAAGTATTCCTGCAGGAAGTTAATAATTATTTGAAATTACTGGGAATGACTAAGGCAGAATTAACTAAAGGTGTGGACATGAAAAATGTTCTTTTATGTGTTGTGAAGATGACTGTAAAATTTTAGAATTTTTGGATAAGTATATCTCAGTGGAGAGTTATTTTCCTCAGGGTTGTTCGGTTGGATTTTGGGACAAAAGTCTGAGTGACTTTTGGAGAGTCACCATGGTCTGTGTATTGGTCTTTTTGATTTGAAATTTTGATATGTTGTGCCCCTACATGTTGATTTTAAGTAATAAAAAGAATAAGTAAGTTTAGATATTTGTAGCTCATTTGCGAGCTGGTTAAGTGTGAGATGTTCAGGCAGAGTTTTAATTTATAGGAATTTTATTATGGCGAGCCAGCAAAATGAAATGAGACATTTTGCTAAGTGGCAGAGTGGCGAGACAAGTTTGCCGAAGTGGCAATTCGCGAAGAGGAAGTTGGTGAAGAGAGATTCTCGAAGAGCTTTGGCAAAGAGGAAAGACGAAGAGGATTTGGCGAAGAGGAAAGCCGAAGAGGATTTGGTGAAGAGGATAAGGCGAGAAGCATTATGCGAAGAGGCCTTACGCTAAGAGGGAATGTGCGAAGTGGCAGTTCGCGAAGAGGTGAAGAAGCATTGCCGAGGTGGCTTATGCGAGGAAGAGTTCGTGAGGAGAGTCTGGCGAGGCAGCAGACGCAAGCTTGAAAGTGCGAGCTGGGTATGCGAAGTGAGAATGACGAGCTGACTTAGGCAAGGTAGCTTTGCCAAGGCAGGAATTGCCAGGCGGGCTGGCAAGCGAGATTTTTGGGCAGTGGCCTATTTAACCCCAGCAGCCCAGAATCGTTTTTCACGATTCTTCTTTCCATCTTTCTTCGTTAATTTCAGCCCTTTCTTAGATTTGTTCCATTTTATTTTCTAAGGCATTAATAATCAAATTAATGCATTAGACTTCTAGATTAGTCTATATTAAGGCAGAAATCATCAGATTTGAACAGTAATATCAGAATTTTAGTTTGAAGGAAATAAGGTAAATTTTCTTCTCAAGCTAATTTCTTTGGATTTATTTAAGTCTATGGGTTAGGATAATTAATATTGGGTATATAGAATTTATTGCAAGTAATCTGAAGTCATTAATGGTAATTAATGTGGGAGAAATCAATTTGGTGAGACTGCCATGAACAGTAACTCCAAAAATTTAATACAGATTTTCTTTAAAGGATAAATGAAATTGTTGTGGGGAATTAAGAATAGAGACTCTAAGATAATTAATTAATAGGAAATCATGTTGAATATTATTGGTTTGGAAAAACCCTAATTTTATATATTTGGGGAATTTCTTAGGAGAAGAAATTCGAATTGATTGAGGAATTAAAGTGAGCAGATTTCTAAAGAGGAATTTAAGAGAAATTTGTGTAAGCGGTAAGTATGAATATCCCATTTGATTATTGTTTTTCGAAATTAAAATGACCAAGGTATTCTTATAATTGATTATCCTATTGTATATATATATATATATTTATATACTTGTATAATGTGAATAGCTTGATCAATCTTCTTGGATCAAGTTCATATATTTCTTGCTTGTGAACCTGATTTGAATGATGATATGATGATGGTCTTACGACCAATATGCTTCCTATGAGATTGAAACCCATGACCCATGGATAGAATGCTCTTCCCAATGAGAGTAAATTCATTGGTCCATTGTGCACTTCGGGAGCCCAGCCAATAGGGTTTTTATCGGTGTTCCACCTAGAGGGGGTCATGAGCTCTAGGCGCATGCCTGGCCAAGCATGTGTGCACGTTAAGGTATCAAGGCTACCAATATGTATGTTATGATATGAGATCAGTTCTACTAGATGAGATTTGATAATGCCATTCTTTGTGGGCATTCTATGTTCTAAATACGAACCATGATTTGATATAGCCAAATTATTATGAATACCATGTTTCTTTCAAGTAAAGTTAATGATTTCTTTCATGCCTATATGTATAAATATTTGTTCATGACCATGATTCGATATTCAGATTCCTAATTTATAATGTTCATATCTTA
>CANXYC011543524.1:0-35309 GCA_948193065.1 Aleurites moluccanus | reverse complement strand
TATATATATATATATATATATATCACACCACACCGCATTTGTAGATGAGCTTTGTCAAAGTCGAAAAATACTTCCAAGAGGATCCTCTCTACATAGAAAACTGATGGTGGAGCATTGCACACAGCAAAGAGGCCTGCTGGGATGCGGTTCCAGTCAGATCACTATAAATTCAGCAATTGGGGCATTTGGAGTTAGGGTAACTTCGGTGTTTTTTTTTTATATTAATTAGTTATTTTTTATATTTTAATTTCGTTATAAAATTTAATCATTTCGTATAATTTTTCACATTTTTTGTTTAAAAAATTAAAAATCAAAATAAATTAAAATACAATTACTAAAGTGCCCCTCTCTTTCATTAAACTACATTATTTTTAATTTTTAATTTTTTTTTTGCTTTTTTCATTTAATTAATAAATGAATATTTATACACAGGAAAATATTTTCAATCAAATATTGATAGAAAAATTAAAAATAAAAAGAAAATAAATTAAATTCCAAAAATGCCAATGCTTTTTTTGCTTTTTTGTATATTTGATTTAAAAATTAAAATAAATAAAATTATTTTTTATCTACTTAAAATAATTATTTTTTATTTAATTATTTAATTTATTTATATTTAATTTAATTTAAAAATAAATTTAAAATAGAAATGCAAGTGTTAATTATTTAAAGCATTGGGATTAATTAGTTAATTTTTCAAAAAATAAAAACTCAAATATTAATTAGATTAAATTTTAAAAATTAAAAAATAATTTATCCTTATATTTGGGATAAATTAAATTACGCATCGAGTTGGTTGTTATGAAAGATCTAGAAGTCAAATTCGAATAGAATTTTGTGAATTTTGGATTATGTCATGTTGTATTTCTTTATTATTTTGTCCAGAAAGAAAAAAACATTGAAATTTAAAATATATAAACATATTTAATTTATTGGAGGTGAAATATATTACATTCCAATCAAGTAGGCAGATTGTATAAATTTAGTCCAACGAAGTCAGATCATTTCAGATAATTTTATACAAGGACAGAGAAAAAGATGTTCTTTAATCTATAAAATAGCAAAATAAAAAATTATTAATGATAATTTTTTCAATTACTTTTTTCGATATATATATATATATTTTTTATAAATGAAAAACTTCATTTTTATATAAAAAAAATTCTTCATATTTAAACGTTTTAATAATAAATAATAATTATTAAGAGAAAAACTTTTTTATTAGAAAATAATTATTAATAATTATAAGAAATATGTTAGAGATATCCCACATTATTAAATTACTAAAATAAATATTATCATATATACAAATAAAAAATCTTACCATAATGACTTGATTTAAATTTTTATAGTTAAGATAATCCAATAAAAAATATTACTAAATAACTCATTTTTTTAAAATTACCTAATTACCCTTCATTATTAAATAAAGTCAAGCGAAAATTTTCTACTTTATTATTCCCTTAATTTTTAACAAACTTATGAAAGCTACCTTCAAGCACGAATGCAAGAATAAATTTTTTTAGTATATATTATAATTTACATAAAGCATTATATTGGAATTTATTCATGAACATTTTCATTTTTTATTAACTATCAATGACTAAATTGTTGACATTGAATCCCAAAATTGAACGAGCATATAAGGGGAAAAAATCCATTTATCTCATTGTTATTTTCTCCAAAATAATTAATATTATTGTAGTTAACAAGTTATATACGTTGCCTAGTACATATCGAATCTTTAGCATGGTCCCTTGTACATGTTGGATATAGTCATTAATGAAAGATTTTCATTTTATTTTATGAATTTTTTAAAATCTGCTTTATTGGTGTTTAAAACAATTTTTTTTTTTTTATGAATTGCTTAACTTTTAAATATAAAATCAAATAAGTATTTTTAATTATTTTCTATTAATTAGAGTATTGATTTATAACTCTAAAATTTATAAGATCGGAGAAAAGACATAAATTAATATTTTTAGGTTGTTAAATATCAAAATAAGATTTTAAATAAAATTATATAGTTGCAAATTAAAAGAGTTGTAAAAACGTATTTGGATGATCAAAAAATAGTTAAAATTATTTATATGAAATTATTTTTAAAATTTAATAAATTTATCAGGTAAAAAAATATTTCAAACAATAAAATTAAAATTTCAAAAGTTTAGACATCCATTCCCTATACAGTAATTATTAAATTCACATCCTTCTTTACATATATGGTTGGTTTCTAAAATGCCGTAGATAGAAAGAGAAGCCTTTATCTTTGAAATGATTATATGATTATCTGTCTCTTTTAATTAGCTGACTTTTACACTCTAATAGCTATTGCAAATCGCTCTCACTCTCCGTAAACATTAGTTGTTTTCACTGAAAACTACACAAAAAATTGCCATTAATTGATTGTACCCTCTAATAACTACTCTCACTCTCATTAAACGTTAACTGCTTTCACTGAAAGCTACACATAAAATTGTGCCACTAAAAATTAGTTGAATATAAATTTCAATTTAATAATATTGAAATTATATTTAATATCATAAAATTATATAATTTCGGACCCCAAATGAAATCTAATTAATCTAAAAAAAACTGGAAAAAAATGATATATGCACTAATTCTTGTAATATATATATATATATATATATATATGTCTATTAAATATATAATTATAATATGTGTAAGTAATTTCATATTAATTAATAATAAGAAATATAAATAATTTATAAAGAGGGTAATCCAACATAACTGGTTTAAGCTATTTTTTATTGTAAAGCCCAACTTATTATGAGTTTAATACATAATACTAATATTAATAATTTGATTTTATCTTAACTTGACTTTTATGATCTAGAAATTTTGACATAATATCAGAATTAGGATTTTAACTTATTTCATGTGGATTATGTTTCCAGAGAGTTTGAGACATGATATCGGAGCTAAGATCCAAACTTATTGCATGTGGGTTATGTTACCAAACATATATTACACATATATCTAATATATACCAAAAAAGTAATAAAAATGAAAAAAAAAACAGTAAAATTAAAAAAAAAATCAAAAAATAATATATTTATATAATATTTCCTAATTAATATTATTAATTTGATTCATTTATACTCTTATCATGAGCAAACTCTTATGTTTCATTTGCATATACACGAAGTTTATTTCAAATATTTTACATGTGGATTCAAGTAGTTTATCATTATATGAACGCACAAGTCAAAAAGCATTAATAAGGGAAGTAGCTATCGCCTAAGATATTGCCTCATGGCTGAAAAGATGCATAAATATCAACTGTTGATTGAAGTTACTCAATTTTTGGGCAGTTATATACCCCCATCAGTTAATTTGGACTTAGCTTAAATAAATAAATAAATAAAATTATGTGGAAAGCATCCTATCTTACCTGGCTATAGCTATCAAAATTATTTCCTAGCTATAGCTATCAAAATAAATAAATAAATGAGAGGATGTTGGAACTATGAGGAATAGAATTGAAATTTATAATCGGTTGATCGTAGTTAAAAGTTATAACTAGTTATTAATTAATTATATTTTAAATTTATATATATTTTTATAATTTTATTATTTTTTCAATGTGAAATTTTTATATTTCATTACTAGATAAAATTAAATATTTAATTAATTAATAAAATAAAAATAATATGTAATTATTAAAGCTGACAATATTTTTTTTAATTTATAATATTATAATTCATTAAAATTAATATAAAAACTAATAAGAATATAAATAATGATAGCAACAATCTCAGTTTGAAATATTAAATCATATTTTGTAATAAATAATAGTTACTTTTTAATTTTTCTAATGGTATTTTTATGAATTCGATCTGAATATTAACAAATATAAATTGGATACAAAAAATAAGACTTGCAAATCTTATTAAATTTCCTTTAAATAACAAACCAAAGAAAAAAAATAATCCACCATAAAAGAAAATTAAATCTGTTAAAAGAAAACATAAACATCATTGAATAACAAAATTAAAAGTATTAGGGTTGTGTACAATTCGAGTGAAGTCGGAGATCTGAAAATCCTCAAATTGAATTGAAATTCTAAGGATTTTATTTTCCAATCTTTAGTACCTAATCGAATGGAAAAAAATATCCATATTGAATTGTTCCAAAAATTTGATACGAAATGGTTCGGAGATTCGAGGATGCAATTCAAATTCATATATATTTCAGTTCGATTCAAATATTCGAATATTTTAATTCAATTCAGTTTAAATATTTAAAAATTTAGTTCAGATATTCAGAAATTTGAATCTAATTTTATAATATATATAAAAAATAATATAAATTTATAATTGTATAAATACAAAAATATGTATATATTATAAATTTATAATTTTATACATATATATAAATTATTTAATCGGCTCAAAAATTCGGAGATTTGGTACAATTCGGTTCGAGTTGATTTTCGATATGAAGATCAAAATATCTCTGGTCCCATTTTGTTATATTAATTCGATTTCAGTTTTGGTTTGATTATTTTTCGAATCTTGAAAATTTTCTCTATTATTTTTTTTTAATTTGAAAATTCGAATCAATTCGAAATCTCAGCATCTCTCGTGTTCAGCCCTAAAAAGTATAACAAAAAATAAATAGAATGGTCCATCATCAGCCTAAAAATTATCAATGATGGCTCGAAAAAATAATGATAGAAAAAAATTAAAAAGAATGAGGAGCTTCTCTTTTTAAATATCTACAAAAGAAAAAAAAAAAACAATTAAAATTAAAATTTTATGAGTAAATGAATGAATTGAAAGATTTATTGATGATTTTTTTTATATATGTTTTAAACTTATTAAAGAGTAATAATATCACGATAAGTGAATACCGAAATTATAATACGTATATGAATATATTAGAATTTTTCTTATAATTCAATAAATATGGATATAAATTACCCTGAAATTTTATTATCTTTTTTACTTTTAAAGTTTGTAAATGCTATAAAATTTAAAGATAGCTTTTGATTAATAATAATTTTATATTATCTTAAATTAGAGTTTTTTTACTCTTCCAACGCCTGCACGCTGCACCATTTAATATAAAATGAAATCTTATAAAAGTGGATCAAACGTGAATTTTAAAAAAATATATAAAAACATTTAAATAAAGTAATTGATTATTATTAAAATGAATAAATTAATATATTAAATATATTAATTAATCTTTTTGTATATATGTCACAAGACATCTGTTTAGTATAAATTTTAATTAAACTTTGCCCCCCCTCCCCCCTAATGTCTCAATTTTCAACCTATTCTTAAATACAATAAATGCATTTCTAATTTAATCAGCCTGTTTTAGCAATAACTTTCATATTGCGAGATGTTGTATATTAACCCTTTTAGTAATAATTTCGGATGTTGCTATTAATGTTAACTCTTTTAACAAACTTTTTATATTGCTACTATATGTATGTTAGCTTATGAGCAACAACTTATAATGTTGTATATATGTTAGGTTCTTAGAGGCAACATGTTAATTTGTTGTTATATGTTAGGTTTTAGCAATTTGTCATATATTTTTAAGTAAATATTACCCAGTATATACATCAATCCAATGACATAATAACATTCAGTAACATTAGAACTTTGATATCATATATAAGATGATATGGTCGGAGAATTATATCTCAAAATTTAATTAGCAATTAAGATTTGAGAGTTCAATTCCGTATATACCTCGTAATAATATCTTTATTTTTAATAAACATGAGATTTTTCCATACATATTCTTAAACATACATATTCTTAAAGGAGAATGAGGATCTCTCTCAACTTCTTCTCCAATTTTTTCTAAATTTTGTTATTTGAACCATTATCGACCATTTTCTTTATTTTATTTAGTTTTTGTATTCAATAAATATATATATCTTCAAATCAGTTAATTTGTGTCTTTCTAGACATGGATTTGATTTTTATTTTTATTTTTTATTCTTTTTATGAATTTTGTTATTTTTTTATGACATTTAGTGAGTTTTCTTTTATAAGTATTTAATGAGTCTTCTTTCTTAAAAGTATTATGTTCTCTTAGATTTTTGATTGAAAGTCTCAGAGTTAAATTTATTAGTTTTGAAGCAAGCTAAATTTGTATGTGGCAATAATCGAGGTATGTCATCTGGTAGTCTTGGAACTTATACGAAGTGGAGTGAACCAGCATCAAGTTGAACAAAAGCCAATAATGATGTTTCTCTTTTTTTCAATGAGCAGAGAATAGGGATTAATTACATTTTTAGGGACCATAATAGTGATTTCATTGCTGCATATTCGACAAGTTTTGCTAGGTTATTGGATCCTATAGAGACTGAGGTTTAAGCATGCGTGATGTACTGAGTTGGATAAAAGCTAAGCAGATGAGTTAGATTATTATTGAAAATGATTCCCAATAATTGGTTTATACACTATTGAAAAGATAAACAGTGGAATCTAGTCTTGGTATTGTTAGTAATGATTTAAGAGAATTTGGTGAGATGTAATTGATGATAAAATTACTTATATTAAACAGATCTACGAATTACTCATAAACTTACCAGAATAGTTGTTTTTAATCAGGTTCAATGTATTGGGAGTCCTTACCTCTCTTCTGTACTATTGTAGCATTAGCTACTGATGCTTAATTAATAATTTTTATTTTCTTAAAAAAAAAAAAAAAAAGAGGGTGAGGGAGAGAAAGTTAAGATATGTTAAAACGTTCTTGTACTCTAACATACGTGCTACATATATAGTTAATTAAGACTATTAGTGGCAGAACCAACAGAAACTTATCTTAGATAATTACATATATTAATGGCAATTTGAAATCCAAGAATCAATCTATGGCAAAATGTAAATGAATGGTACCAAGTAGTAATTAAATGAATGGTACTAAGTACTAATTAAATGAATAGTACTAAGTACTAATTAATATATATAAAGGCAAAATGTATATGAATGTAAAATGACGTTTATTGTTGCAGCTTTAGCTGCTGATGCATAATGAATAGTTCATTTTTCCTTTCAAAAAAAAAAAAAGAGTAGGTGGGCGAGGGAGAGAAAGTTAAGATATGTTAATAACGTTTTCGTACATTCCAACTAAAGTACGTGCTACATATTTAATGGATATTTAGAAACATTAAAGAAATAAGTGATTATGAATAATAAAAAATTATTAAATTAAAAAATAGTTTTATCAAAATTATTTTTTAAGATAAGTTGTGTTTTAGTATTTATAAAAAATTTAATTGAATACAAAAATATATTATTTATTTTTATTGATAAACACTCAAATAAATAATTTTGAATTAAAAATTCAATCTTTCACTCCAATTAATGAATTTTGAATCTTTAATTAAGAATCCAAACACCTACACAAAAATTATCTTAATTAATTTTGTATATATTAATATCAATTTGAAATCCAAGAATTAATCTATTCATGGTAAAATGTAAATGAACGGTACTAATTACAAACCAGCACAGCTGGTAGCTATGGCTTTAATTCTTGAATTACCAATTGGTTACACAAGAGAAGAGAATAGTATTCTTCTAATAAAATCTTTGAATTGGGGTCAGGCCTTTTTAATAAATATAGCTAGATGGTATACTAGGCTACTAGCTGCTTGTTATCATCAAGAACCTGAAATGATCACTAAACTCGTTTTCAGTTTCCCAAACAGTTTAGTTAAGATTGAATAGACCTAACAAGATTCACATCTGAATTCCTTATTGAAATTTCAATCTTTTACCATAAGAGTTTGGTTTTACAATAATTATTAATTATTATTATTCAATTTCGATTTCAAAATTCAATCCACAAATAAGTCAATAGTTTTTATTTTTAAATATTGCATGGTATATATAGTTCTAGTTAATTTTTTTTTAAAAATATTATTAGGATTTTTTTTACAATAAAATATTTATAAATTAATAACGTTGAAACTCATAAATTTTATTAATTAAAAAAATTAATTAATTAAATATTAATTTAATTTATTAATTTAAATCAAAAATATAAAAAATTATTATATAATAAAAATTATTAATTTATTAAGTATTAATTTATAAATATTTATTGTATTCAGACTTGTCCAAATGTCTGTGATTGCATTGATCACCAATCTTGGGTTGGCAAAATGTGTATAGATGACATGTGCAAATGAGAATGATAGACAGAAATCTAAAATCCTCCACTTGCCTCCCAAAAAAAAAAACTAAAAAACAAGTGAGTAAATCTGTGCATGTCCTCATGTGCAGGGCTTAATTAATTTGTTGAATTAAAGTATGAATATAGTTGCAGTATAGTGAAAGACACAGAAACCATTGTCAATTGACAATGTTAATTATAATTTAGTAGGATTCCCCGAATCTTGATTCCCTCAATAATTGTCTTCGAAATGTTCCACCATGCAAAGACATGCATTTGACCTTGTCCCTAATCACATGCTTGTCTCTCATGTGCTCTTTACGATTTTAGTTCTATAAATCTATGGTACTCAATTAGCGAAATTGAGATCTAAAATCTCTCAAATTTCATACTTCTAAAAAAATTTCAAAACCAACGATACTTTATTTGCATAATAATAAATATGTTTGGGTTACAGGAAAATTACAAATTTATAATATTTGTCACATATATATTTATATACTCGATGAAACACTCTGATAGTAAAAAATTTGAATTTTTTTATTTTCTTAAAAAAAAATACTTTTATTATATATCACATCGTTTCAATGTTCAAATTTTAATATAAAAGATAATACGAAATAAATTATTATTTTATTTTTAAATTTTGATATAATTAAAAAAGTGATTCTTTATTTTTTTTTTCAAACTAACCGATAATCTCTCAATTTTTGTAATTTTGTTTAAGCAATTCAAAAAAACAAAGGAAAAAAAAATTAACACCTCAAATACCCTCTTCTCATCCCTTTCCACTCTCTTCCCACCGATCAACTTCAAGGAAACAAAAATTCAATCATCACCGCTAGAGGTTTCTTCATCATCGAGAAACCCATCATCGTCGATGGATCCTTCACAGCCGAAGCCATAATTAATTGGGCCGCAGTTGCACACGTCGAGGACTCCACCCATCTTGGCTTTGCTGGTCTTGCTTCTCGACGTCACTTGATCCTTGTCAAAAATTTTAAGAAGGAATACAGTTCATATTTAATGGTGGATACATAAAACTTATTGATAATAAAATAAATTTATTTAAAAAATATTAAATATATATTTTAATTAAAAATAATTAAATGTTATTATAATATCATTAAAAAAATAAGAAAATTTAAAAAAAAAATAAAGAAAATTAAAAGAGAATGAAAAAAAATTAAAAAGAAAATGAAATAAAATATAATTAAATAGTACTGTATTAAGAATTAAAAAATTAAATTTTCAAAATAAAAGAATTATTTAATTAATTTTATTAAATTTCAGAAATTAAATTATAATTTATTTTAAAAAATCTTAAAAATTAAAGAAAATACATACCCTTGCCACTACATGCATCCGTCTTTGGATCCTCGTGAGCCCAGATCGTCGTCGTATCTCCAGACATGTCATCTTAGGCCTTTTCCCATCGCATGATCATCGCGAACCATGGTTAGCCATTTCTGCCGCCACTGCTGGTCCAAGTATTTTCAGTTTTTGTTTATTCTCTCTCTTCTTTTTTTTTTTTCAAACTCCAAATTTTAAATTAATTTTCATTAAGAAATATTGAAATTTTCAATACACAAACCGAGATTAAATTTTAAGAGAAAAATGGAAATATTTTAATTTTTTATAAATTTTTAATGGTAAAAAGTGATGAAAGAACTAATTTATTAATAGAATTAAAATTAATAGGTTATTATAAATTAGTTTGCAAAAAATATGAATTACTTAATTAATTAGATCGAATCACAGGAATGTAATAATTTATTTAAGTAATATTAATGTATCATTTGTTTATCGTGAAACTATTCCTTGTATTTATGTATTTAATTAGTAAACGGATAAAGTAATGACAATAAATATCGATTATAAATCTTATTTATTATTAAATTTTTATTCTTACGTTAAGGGTGGTAATAAACAAAAATAATAAAAAAATATAATTATGATAACCCTTAGTTTTAGGGATAGTAATGGGCGGGTTCCATTATTTTTATTTCCCTTTTCGGATGGTAAAACTCCACTCTATTTTCTAGTGTAATAAAATTTTGATACCATATTTTAATTCCCATAGACATTGGGTCCTCACCGAATCTTACGAGGTATAATATTTTCATATGAATTTATTAGAAAATTTGATTGTGAAACTATATTATATGAATTGATGTTGATTGATCAATATATTAAAATTTAAATAAAAAATAAATAATCATCATAACATATAAATTATAATATATTTTATTAAAATTATTTAAAAATAATGTTATAAGATTAATAAATAATTATTCAATAATTAAATATATGTATTTTAATGTATAATAATAAAAATTTAACTTTTATATATTTTTATTATATAAATTATTATTATTTTTATTTTACTTCTTTTATAAATAATTTTTTGATAATTTAACTAAAAATTTTATATTCTTATTTTTTTTTTAAAATTAAATATCCACATTAACTCATTAATATATTCAATTATATTCAATTAAATAGAATATGAAAACTTTTTAAACTTAATAATCAACCATTAATAGTATTTTTTTTAACTATTTCAACCATATCATAAAAAATAATTATTTTTTAAATTTAATATATATATATAATTTTTATCTTTTTACTGTATTTATTGAAAAATTTTGACTTTTTCATATCGCACCCCATTCTCTATTGACGGATCAGCATGAGTTTCCACTAGATATCCATACTTATCTTCTTTAATTTTATAATGTATATATATATATATACTAAATTTATTAATTTTTATTTTCAATTTATTGTGCCACACTTATATATAATATTAATCATCTCATATAAATGGTAAATAAATTATTATATGCCAAACACAAGTAATAGTAATTACACTACCATTAACATTCCTTGTCACTTAATTCCAATTCTCATGTTTCTATTCCTATTTTTTATTCGAAGTGACCAAAGGAGACGAATTGAAGGGAGAGTTCATTTGCTTACAATTTCAAGTTTTCAAACCCAAAATCAAGCCTGGGCCTTGAGCTCTCCTTTTAGGAAATTAAAAGAGAAATGGTCCGCAGGCCCACTACATTGATATACTTTATTGAAAATACTGAACTTGATCAAGAACCCCTGCAATCCATCTAGACCTGTCTAGTTGATTCGTATTCGAGCTAGCCTCAATCGGACAGAGATTCTCTCACTCTGGCCTAATTAATTGGGTCTGAAATTTTACACAAATTCAGTCTAAATAATAAAAGATGTTAAAATATCAATTAAATTTTATTAATTATGCTAGCATGATCAGATTCAACTCTATATAATAATAATAGTAGTTCTCATATTCAAATCAAAAAGCTTCAAGTCGAACAAAAAGTGAGTTGCTGCAAATATGAATACATTTTCTTTTTTAATTTAAATAAAAAATCCAAAAGTTTTAAGTCGATGTTAAAGTGAATTGCTTAGCGTTGCTTTCTTTCAATTTTTTGCCAATACAATTCGAGAAGTATAAATTGCAATTGGTTACTAATACAGAATCATTTATACCTTAGAGAGCGCAACAAGGAGAATAATCCGACTGGACAACGATTTTGAGCCTGGCAACTTGACGGTTCCGGATATATCTTTAATGGGTTGCAACAAAATCTCTGGAGTCGTTAACGGCTTCTCTGCTATGGCGACTGAAGTTGAAATCCGACGAAGACTACCCATCCGAACTGTAAAAGCACCATTTCTTTTAAATCAAGGGTAATAAATTTTCGGTAGTGATGGTTGAATGTTTGTACACTTGGGGTTTTGGATTTAAAATTTGAAAATGATTTTCAGATGTAGAAGGTGAGCAGGTGAGAATGATCAGTAGGAAAGGCAGTGACGGTGGCAAATGAGTTATGTTTGCTTTTTTTGCAAAGGGATGGGAAGAGGTTGAAGATAAAATCATTTTTTTTTTAATTTTTATTATTTTTTAAAATAAAATTAATAAAAATTAAAGAGAATGACAAATTAATTTGCTGAAAATAAAAATGAGAGAGAATTTAATTAATTTAAAAAAATTTATTTCATTAATTAAGTTGTTGATGGGTGGGAGCCTTGACCGTTGGAATTGTTTTACTGTTAAGAGGCTAAGTTACGACAGCAGTTGTACGATATAGTAAAATAGCACTGAAGTTGAAGATTTGGGCTCTCTCTCTCACTCTTTGAAATAAATCTGTTAATGACAACCCTACAAAGCCCAATAAGGTGTCAGGCTAATACCCACTTTGAAATTGGAATCACTCGTGAATCCGTTACCACAATTTTGTCTGGCCTATGTTATCCTGATTGGGCCACCTACTCAAAATTCATCATTTAGCACAGTTGATAACGAAGTTTGTTTTTCTTCTTACTTATAGGATCAGATTATAAGGATCAACATATAATCAACTCTCTACTATATATTTTGCTTATAATTAATAACAAAGCCTGATAAGTTTTTCTTATCTATGCAAAACAATAACTCACACAAAGGCAATCATGATATGGAGGTAGTAAGTGAACCAATTCCTAATAGTAGAATAGTACTAAACAGAAGATAAATTTTTTTACAAAAAGTACAAATATAAATAAAGATTAACGCACTAATGAACTTCTAAAACATTTAATTTATAAATACGATACTAAAGCAAGTATGATTTAGAAAAAAAAAATTTATATTATTCATAAAATGTAAAATAATTCAAAAAAAAAAGAAAAAAAAAAGTCGAGACAAATCAAAATAAAATTCAAAAATAATTAAGAAAATTTAAAGGTTCAAAATATATAATTCCAAACAAGTTTTGTCTGAGTTGAAAATCATCCCATTCAAATCTCGTTTAATTTAATTATTGATAACAACCGTTAATTGTTATTGATAACTAATAATTATTAGCGTATAGTTAATTATTATAAGTATTTGATAAAATTATTATGAATTATTAGTTGTTAATATTTTTAATAAGAAAAGTTAGTCTTTTCACTTAAATAAGCAATAATTTTTTCAAAAAACTCTAAATTGGAGATAAATGTTTTACTATCAAATAATTACTTAATAACTAACCATTATCATTAATAAATAAATTTAATACGGCTATTTAAAATAAAAAAAATTAACATTTACACTAAACTTTTTTACCAAACATCCATTCAAACTTTTCCGATTGATAATTGTAAAGCCTGAAATAAGTTCTTAAAAATATATACAACAACAACCAACCAATCCAATATTCGAATTAAAAATTTCGCACAAACATGTCCCTTTCAAAATATTAAAATTAATGAACCTTTCCCTTGTATTTTTGTCTATATGCTTAGTTCATATAGTCATTCACAAGACATCATCAACATTACTCATCTCCTAATCAACAAATTTGAAAAAGAATAAATAAATTCTAACTTTAAATGATTAAAACTCGATTAATATTATGAAAAAATTTCTTGATCCGAACCCATGTAATTTGCTCCGAGTCCTACCCCAAGTTGTACATGTAATCATGTATATATGTTTGTGTATATTATATAGATTAGTTATATTACCCCACAAATATATAGAGCCTCACTTGGGAAAAACCTTTTTCTTGAGCTATGTTACAGAACAAGGATAAGCAGCAGCAGCTTTAATGCGAATGCTGTGGATTTTTTCAGGAAGCAAATGCTTTGTATCAGCAAATTGTCCGAACAAACTTAGATCCTCCACCACACACATCATTATTCTTCCTCTTCTTTCTCCCCCAGCAAATGTGCACAAACATGCCAGCTGGATTTTCCACGCGGCAGCTCTGTATTGGCCCTTTTTTTGGCTCGGGACATCTTCATTGGATGCTAATTCTGAATTTTCAATTTACAACCATTATTTCAAAGCATATATATATATAATAAATTCCTTCCTAAGTCAGAACACAAAATCAAGTTAGGTTTAGCTTCAGGTGTATCTTATGGACTAGAAAAATATTAGCTGTCAGCAAATATATTTATATTTTAAAAATATATTTAAATAAATTATGAAAAATAAATAAAATAATAATAATAATAATAAGGTGATATTTTTTTTATATTTTATAATAAAAAAACTAATAGATCAATTACGCCTTTCCAAAATTATTATAAATAACGATACTCAATCTTATTATATATACCAGAGTTTCATTCGCTATCTCCCTCTCTCTCTCTCTCTCTCTGTCTTTCTTTTATTATTATTATTATTTTGATGGTGTGTAATACATTTTTTTTTTTTTTTTGAGTAAAATCGAATTTATTTGCCCGTAAAATGAAATATATAACTTAAATTGATAAAAAATTATATTTTAAACATTATTGAATTTTGAGCTAAAGTTAATAGGGTAAATGAACTGGTTTTGAAAAACAAAAACAGTTTAAAGTTTAAAGTTGAAACAGAACACGCATGTATATAGTACGGCGGCCTGTTGTGTCCGAAACGCGTCATTTTCTTTCTTCCTTTTTTATTTTTTCTCTCACCTGCACAACAATGGTGTTACTCTCTTCTCTAACTCTTCTTCTTCTCTTATTAACAGATCTCTGTTATTCCACCACTCTCACTGCTAATACTACTTTAGAGTACTTAAAGCTTCCATTGCTTCACAGAACCACATTCAACTCCCCAGTTCAAGCCCTTTCTTTCGATATCCACCGCCTTTCTCTTCTCCACCACCAACGCGCTTCTCTCAAATCCCCCGTTGTATCCGGCGCTTCTTCTGGTTCCGGTCAGTATTTTGTCTCTTTGCGTCTCGGTTCTCCCCCTCAATCTCTACTCTTAGTCGCCGACACAGGCAGCGATCTCGTTTGGGTAAAATGCTCCGCTTGTAAAAATTGTTCTAATCACTCCCCAGGATCCGCATTTCTCGCACGCCACTCCTCCACATTTTCCCCAATTCACTGTTTCAACCCACTATGTCATCTAGTTCCTCATCCGCGCCCTAATCCTTGTAACCACACTCGCTTGCACAGTCCTTGTCGTTATGAGTATTCATATGCCGATGATTCCAAGACAAGTGGATTTTTATCTAAAGAAACGATGACGTTGAATACAAGTTCTGGAAGAGAAAAGAAGCTTAAAAGTCTAGCATTCGGGTGCGGGTTTCGGATCTCTGGTCCGAGTCTTACGGGTGCCAGCTTTGGAGGAGCACATGGAGTTATGGGTTTGGGTAGAGCACCCATTTCTTTTTCTTCTCAGTTGGGTCGTCGTTTTGGTAACAAGTTCTCTTACTGTCTCATGGACTACGGTCTCTCGCCGGCTCCGACCAGCTATCTCATGATCGGCGGCCTTCAAAACAACGTCTCTTCAAAGAAAAGATTTGTGAACTTCACTCCGTTACTTGTAAATCCTTTTTCGCCTACATTTTACTATATTGGTATTAAGAGTGTGTCCGTTAATGGTGTGAAGTTACCGATTAATCCTTCTGTTTGGTCAATTGACGAGTTGGGTAACGGCGGTACGATCATTGACTCAGGCACCACGCTGACTTTCCTGATAGAACCAGCTTACAGTGAGATTCTTAAAGCTTTTAAACGCCGAGTTAATCTACCGAGTCCTGCTGAGTTAACTCCCGGTTTCGATCTTTGCGTGAACGTGTCGGATGTGCGGAGACCCGTTCTACCAAGATTGAGTTTTGAACTCGCTAGTAACTCGGTGTTTTCTCCTCCGCCGAGAAACTATTTCATCGAAACTGATGACCGAGTCAACTGTTTAGCGATTCAACCCGTTAACCCGGGAAGCGGATCATCCGTGATAGGGAATCTGATGCAACAAGGATATTTGTTGGAGTTCGATAGAGACAGATCGCGGCTCGGTTTTTCACGTCATGGCTGTGCTTTATCGTGACTTTCAAACGGGCCGCTTTGATTTTTGTTTTTTTTCTTTTCCCTCTTCCATTCAATCGGATTTTTAATGATCAATTGTTGTTTAAATATAAAGTTGTTATTTTTGAACATTATAAAAAATGTGAGTTTCATTGAGCAAATGTTTAAAAAAAAAAATTGGAGAGATACATTCTATTTTGAATATTACTCTGTTTTTTTATTTTTTTTATTTAATTTTTTTGGAGTTCTAATTTTTAATTGAAATAAGTGGGTATCAAATAATAGATAAAAGTATTAGGAGGTTTCACGGAAAGATAATTGTATTATCACTAATCCAAAAGGTAATTAATTTAATTAAATTATAATATAACAATTGTAAATAGTCTAATCTAATCCGGTTGAAGTGGGTCTTTACTTAAAAATAATTTATGTTTTGTATAGCTAATATGAGATTTGGTTTCCATTAGATCATCTGATGTTGAAGTGGGTCTTGACTTAATATTTTATATATTTAATTATTCAACTATATTTATGAGATTTGGTTTCTATGAGATCATTTGATTTAATAGGGTTAGATATGATATCAATATTTTTTCTTTTTCATTCTCTCTCTCACCCTTGGCTTTGAAGCGAACAAACGGACACTGTGTTGATTGGCCAAATAATTGAACCTTTATGCGATGTCAAAAATAATTTACAGATTTTATTAATTGGTTTCTCTAACTTTTTTTTCTTATCAATTTTTTCTACTATTTATAGAATAGGCATAAGAAATTCAAGCCCATATCCTTCCTTTTAAAAGAAATAATATATATATATATAATTATTCTAATCTTATTTTTCCTTCTCTTTTTCTATAATAATAAGAAAAATAGACGGAAGACACATCAACAACAGTAGCACTAGATGAGTTCATCCCCATTCCTATATTTATTAGCATTTTTATAATGAGGCGTAATATTTAAATTATTAAATCTGATTAATTTATATTTAAAATGAAAAAAATTTATAAATTATATAATTTTTTAAATATATATTTTCTTTATTTATAAATTTAAAATTTTATTTAAAAATAAATAAATTTCTTAACACTTAAGTCAAAAGATATTAATTATATTTATTAGCTTTTATTCTTTGCAACGTTCCAACTATAAATGTAAAATCCATATATGTTCTTTCTTCATATAGTAGAAACTAGAAACTCCCTCTTTAATGTGATTGTCTATAAATGTCCATTTTTAATTTTGTTTTTTAAATTATTTAGAGTAAAAATAAAAAATTTATTAAAAATTGAATTTATTAAAAATAAAATTATTTTTTTATTAATTCACTTTTAATTAATATTTGAATTTTGAAAATTATTCAAATATTATTGGGTGAAAATTGATTTTAACCAATATATTAAAACTATAAAACAACAAGACAGCAACTATTGTCTTTAAGTCTACAACTTTATATATATATATATATATATATTAATCTATGACTGTTAAGCATAAAAGAAATTAAAAAAGTAGAGCAGCTTTCCATCCATGTTCATTGTAGCTTTTGCACAACAAGGTTCTGAATAATGTAACTTTTCTTTTAATACTTAAGTAGCTTTTATTATTATTATTATTGTTATTTCCCTGCAACAAGCTTCAATCACAGTCAGAGCTTCCCTACTCCCCAAAATTTAATATTATTGCCTGCACTCCAAAATAATTGGTATCCTCTTTTGGTTAGGTTAATGGTTTTTTTTTTCCTTGTAAGATTTTGCCTATAATTTAGTTTTAACATTTCAAAAAAGGTTGGGCTAATTAAGTGTAGTTTGATTCATTTTTCTACTTCTATAAGCCATTAGAATCTTGAGTCTAATTCTCTCTTAATTAAGTATTCATTAAATTATTATATAAGATGAAGTAAGAGGATGAAAATAAGCTACATATTTAAAATAAAATAAATTTATCTCAGTCTTTTTTTAAGTTATATTATATATTTTAATCAAGATAATTTATAATTTAATTTTTAAATTTTGACTCGTAGAACGATTGAATTTTTATATTTCGAGAATCTCATTATTATATTTTTTATTTTTATTTTATCAATTAATAAGTTATTTTATTTAATTTTTATATTTTTTCATTAAAAAATTAAAAAATAATCTAAAAAAACAAAATAATAAATTATACCCAAAATACACCATTGGTACAACCACCCACTCAACCCAATTTTTCATATTGCAAAAATCATCATCGTTGTTGTTGCATAAATCTTCAACCTCATCATTTTCCATCTCCCTCCCACCAACAAACCAGCGAACTTAATAGTCTCTCTCCGTAAATCCAACCATAAAATTCGATTTCTACAAAAATCCAAAATCCAAAAAATGGAAAAGCATAGCCGACATTGAAGTACCTCGCTTGTCTCCACTCCTGAGGCGACAATGATGGAGGCTATTGAACGAGGGATGGACGGCAATGGGCAGCAAGACTGCTGAAGGAGGGATCGACGAGGACCGTATCTGTGCGAACGATGGCGATCGAACGGCTCAGCCGGCTGCCACCTCTAGTGGCTTCCACGAGCAGAAAGGAGCAGCAGAGACCCATGGATCGAGCCTCGACTCCGACCATTTCATCCCCAGGCTGTTATCAGCTATTTTTTGCAAAGATCCAACATCAATCTTGCAATTTTCGTGAGCTGCAGTGACTTGCGCTGGAGTAGAAAATACAGAGGAAGAGGATGGACAAGGCAATGAGTTGTTTATGGAGTACAAAAAATCTGGGGTCTTGGTTTTAAATATGGGTGTTGATTTGAATTTGGAAATGCATGTTTGATTGGATGACTGATATTTTATTTCAACAATAAAGGATTCTCAATTTTGTGTTGTGTTTGGTTTGCAAGAAAGTGAAGGAATTCTTCATTATTTTTTTAAAAGATTATTTTAGACATTTCACTTCAGATTTAATTGAAAAATTTGACTGAAGGACTTATTTATTAGTCATAATATGGAGGCATAATGACGAGTTTCTTAAAATACAGTAACTTACCTGTAATTCAGCTCAATAATCTGAAAATAAATTATAAATTACCCTTTTATTTATTGTGTCATGGTTAAAAATAAAATAATATTATTATTACATGAATTTATTATTTAAGTCATATATGTACAATATATTTATCAAAAAAATTATGTCTAAATATATAATATTATTATTATATTAACTATAATGATTAGAAAAATAAATTGATTTTTAAAATTATTATACTATATCATCAATTTAATATCAAAATTTCAATTGAGTTCATTAGGTTATTAACTTTGACAATTTGATAAATTATTATGAATCAAACTAATAACTAATTAAATTTATAAAATTTAGAGTTTCATTAATTACAATAAAAAATTTAAAAAATAATTGATAATATGATATAATAAATTTAAACTTGTGCCATCTTAAACTTTCAAAATGATTTATTTAATTTCCTACGCTTTCTAACTTTTTATTTATTCAATACTCTAATGTTTGTAATCCTTTGAATTTGAAGTGTGTACTGTAGATCGCACACTTATGTCTAAAAAAAAAAATCACTTAACTGTCAAATTAAATAATCATTCCCCTCTCCAGTTCTATTTTATTCTGAAATTTGTCCTTCTCATTTTAATAATATTTTTGCTAATTGAATCTCTTTGTAATTTAACAGTTAAATTATCTTATTATTTTTTAACTTATTTTTTAATTTATTATTGTTCTTAAATTTTGATTTGTTGTATAAAAATATTCAGATAATAATTTTATTACAGTAATAATCTTAAATGTCATTTTCAGATCAAAATTTCATTAGAATGCATAAATAATATTTGACTCAATATTTTTAATATTAATATTTTTAATATTAATTCAAATAAATTAAAATACCATGTAAATTTTTTATATTTTTTATATTTATATATTTAATTAAAAAAAAAAAAGAAAGATCTCTCTTTCTCTTTCGTTTCCTTTCTAGCAAATTAAAATCCCAATTCATTCCCCTTCAAATCTCAATATATCAATTTTCAAATCCAAATTTACAAATAATCATTTTTATTTGTCTTCTTTGTTCATTCACTTAAATTAAAAACCATCAACAACCAACAAAACCATTCAATCCCATTTTCATCACATATCAAACCACCAAATAATATCAAAAATTAAAATTTAAAATTAAAAATAAATCCATTTTCCATTCAAAACCCATCTTCATCGTACCACCGAAATCGTCCATCTTCATCAAATCACCTAATGAATGTCAAAATATATTATTAAATTATTTCTTTTAATTTTACTGTTAGTCAACTCTAAAATAATCAATAAGAATAGTAAAAATATAAAAATATTCTTACCCTTTATTTTTAATTAATTACATCATATTTTTGTTTTAAAATTTTTTTTAGAGTTAAAAAATGTATTTTTATATTTTTTGACATCTTTGAAAATAAAAAATAAAAAATAAAAAATATTTTTTAAAAAAATATTTTTACTTTTTATTTTTAAATTTATCAAAAATATGAAAATAATTTTTTTATTTGTATTAAAAATTTTAAGATGAAATAATTTAATCTCTTCTTAAATTATTTTTTTAAATATAAAATATAAATGAAATATAAAATAAAAATTATTTTATATTTTTAAATTTGTCAAAAAATATAAAAATAAATTTTTTAACCCTACAAAAATTTTTTTTAAGTAAAAATAAAATATAATTAATTAAAATTAAATTATAATAATATTTTTATTTTTTTACAGTCATTATTAATTATTTTAGACTTGATTAACGATAAAATTAAACTGAAAGGTTTACTAATATAATAAAATATTTATTAGAAGGAGTTAGTGTATTTTTAAAAAATTATGAAAAATTTAGTGTATTGAATTATTGTATAAAGTAAAAATAATAATTATTTCTTTTAAAAATTAAGAGTGCCACGATACTTTTTTTCAAAAGTGTGAGTTAACATGGAATGTGAAACTAATCTCGTAATACTATATTACTGCTATACTAAAAAAATAAAAATGAATAAAAAAAGAGAAGAAAGCAAAGAAGCCTTGAGGCTGAGGGAATCATGTGAGAAGAATAAGTGAAGTTGGAGTTAAGCTGCCATCTTGACAACTGGTTGTGCTCTCAATTTCGCTGCCATGAATGTTATCTCCCTAGCTCTCAACCTTCCTTTATAACCACATATTATTTCTTTGTAGAGATCAATGGTACCATTGGCCTTCTCTATATATTATATAATTTACACTTATATCTTCTCTTTCCTTCTAGCAACAAGCCTTTACTTAATAATATTAAAATTATTTTTAAAATTATGAGTTTATCACAATTTAATTTATAAAAAAAAAATAATGTCTTTTCCTTTTCTTATACCTAACAAAGTTCTCTTTTATTAATGTTTCATAAATCATTTCCTAATGCTTTCTAATTTTGAAATGTCATAATAATTTAATAATTGAAACCAATACTTCATTCTAGTGGTAATATAAGGTCATTCTAGAAGTGGGTATTAATATTTGAATTCAGTTAAAATTAATCCTCCTGCTTAATGTTAAAAAAGAAAATAAAGAATTGAAAGTAAGGGTAAAAATTCAACCCAACTATATCAACCAAATCAAATCAGAATCGATAATTTTATAATTATTTAGTTGAATTTTAATTTAAAAAATAAAGTAAATCGAATATTTAAATTAATTTATGGTTTAAACATTTTTTTTCGATTTTAAACTGAACTGGACTAAAGTTATACATATATAATTAAATATATTTGATTTTATTTTATGTACAATTACATATTTTTTTATTTAATATTAATTTAAAATTTTAAAAAATAATCATTCATAAAAATTAACTAAAAATAAATAAATAAAAAATCAAATTCTTGAGAAAAATATAAGTTTCAGGAATATTAATTAATAAAATAGATAAATGTTACTCTGTATATTAAAATATTTTTAAAATTTTTTATTATTGATATTTTATCAATTTTTTTTAAATTTATAATAATATAATAATAATTTATAAAAAAATATCTTTAATATTGATAATTTAAAGATAATAAAACTAAACAAACTGATGATTTAATTTAATTAAAAAAAAATAAATTAAAAAAATTAATTTAATTTAATAACAATTTTATAAACCGGCTGAATCAAGCAGACAGCACCTCTAATTGGAATGCAAAAGTTCTACTACCCTAGAACATGCCCAAAACAAGCTGCGCCTAGCCCAGAGAGGGAGAAATAAACCCATCATCCTATCCAAACAGTATGTAGCTAGTTGGGCCTAATGCGGGTTAAAATTTAACATAAATAATTTTTTTTAACATGAAAATCAAATACTATTTTTTTTTTTTAATTTTATAGGTAAAAATAGGGTAGAATTATTTTTATTTTGTGAATATATAAAGAAATTAACTAAAATTGTTATTGGCTTATTGCCAAAATAAGATTCGACTCCAAAAGGGAAAAAAATGAAAATGAAAAGTTGAAAACAAAAAACAAAATAAACATCAAGTTGTGTTGAACAATGTAGATGTGATGTCTAGTTGATGTATCGCATTAATGTGGTCTGGTATATAAGTAACCAAGCTGGACATTTTCCTCCCTTGTGCTAACACCATTCGTAATGGATTATACGTTTTTTCGGAAGTTTTTGACATTAAAAAAGAAAGGATAATTTTTATTTTATAGAATAAAAAATAATTAATAAATATTTTTTACTTGTAAGTTTAAGAAATAAAAAAGAATATTAATTATCAAGGATAAAATAATATTAATTATTTAATATTTTTTATTGTCCAAATTAATTATACTCCCAAATAATGAATACCTTTTATTAAAATTTTTTTTTTTTTTTTTTTTTTTTTTTTTATTCTAACTCCTAAAGAGCGCCTTAAAGTATAATAGTCCATTCCATATTACAACTTTATTATACTCTCTTCCATTATACTCTCTTCACAATAGATTATATTCTAAAGATTATAATTGAATTCGCCTATAATCAAATATCATATTATTTATAACAAAATTTTCATACTAATTATGTTTATTTCATAAAAATTATTTTATTATAATTAAATAATAATTTATTAATTTTCAAAAAAAATTATTACATTTTTATTTTTTAAAATATATATATTTTTTATTTTCCAAAAAATTAACTATTAAATTGTAGATATTTTAGCTCATATGAAAAAATTAAGATGATGTTGAAAATTTGGTGAAGAGTTAGAGCTGGATAAATTTGAGTGATTTACATAATTTTGCATATTTGGAAGAATAAAAGAATACGGGAAACTTGAATAATTTAAAAAAAAAAATTATTTGGAGTTTGTGAAGCAAAAAAATTTCAACATTTGAAAATTTTAACATATTCTTAAATATATTAAAATTTACAATAATAAAAAAATAAAAATGAGAGGTTTTTTTATTAGAATGGGAGAAAATATTAAAAGTTAAGACTTTTGTGTGTAGCTCTTGATTTTTTTAGCAATCGTTAAATTTGAATCAAATTAAAATTTTTAAAATTAAATTAATCGAATCATAATTTTTAAAAATTATATTTAATTTTAAATTGAATTCAACTAAATTGAAATTTATATTAAAATAATCTAACTGACATATTTTAGTTTTTTCATTTTTTTCAACCAAATATATATATATATATATATAATAACTCCTCATTAACCTCCCATTGGATGTCAACATATATATTGGGGAGGTGGGAGGTTGGGGGTTAAATTTTTATAGCAGTTGGCGTTAAAAAAGAAAAATTTAGGATAAAAGAGGAAGGGGCTACCAGCCCCTAGCCCCCTTTTATTGGCCTTCATGCGTTAAGCAAACAGTGTTTTAGCATTTTTCTTTTAGAAGTCATCAACCAGTTGACGTATCAACCTCCCGCAATTGTGAGGTAAATCATAAATGATTAGACATTAAATAATTCCTCATTGTGGAGGCCTTATATATAAGGATGACCGACGAGTATGACTTTATCCTCATAATTTTTTATTCGCTCTACTTCGAGTATAAGACGGAGAGATGACAGGACGGGGCAAAAACTAGTACACTCATATATCTGCTTATTTTATTAAATTTTTGTACCAAATTAAACAAATGAAAAAAAAAAAGAAAAGCTTTTTGTAATAATAATAATAATAATAATGAAATCATAAATGGATCGGATACGACATAAATAGATCTTTATTTTATAGCCATTTTAAAATCGTAACAGATATAAAAATTAAAATTCGTAGACAACTCACTAATAAATGAGGCGAAAAATGATAAGATGAAGTGAAATTTATGTATGAAAAATTTTCTATAAAAGAATCTTATTAGAATATTTTTGAAACTACTAGATTAGAAGTTTAAATTTTAATTCGATAAAAAAAAGGGAACTATCTAGCTTCAAAATCTATTATAATATAAAATAAAGTTTCAGTGGAATACTGAGTAGCCATATGCATTGGTGGCCCAATTTAATTTACTTAAACGGATTCATTAGCCCAAATTTTTTTAAGCAATGTAATAAAAGCCTACTTCAAGGCCCAAAATTCCATAATATAAAACATCTTACAAAGCCCTCAAAGATGTGACACTTGGCTAGAAGTTCGCCTGTTACATGTTTTTTGTTATTAAATATAATTAATACTCCCTCCCCCCTTTTTTTTTTTTATATATTTAAGATAATTTTCATAGATTAAGAAAGTATTAGTTAAGTTTTAATTTTACAATTAAAAGATTAATTTATCATTAATCAATGTTTGTACCATTAGTAATATTATTATTAGAAAAGTAATACTCTTAAATACTTAATAATATAAGTAATGTAATTTTAAAATTATAAAATTATTTAAAAAATAATTAATCATTGTATTTAATATAAATTTTATTTAAAAATTTTGACGAATTATTTTAAGTAATTTTTAATTTTATTAACTTTTTTAAGACATGCATAATCAAATAAATTAAAATGAAATGTTTAAATAATAGTGTATTTTTTTAAAGAAAATACACTTAATTTAATTAAATATTTTAATTAAGGTGTTTAATGTAGTTAAAATATAGTTAAACTTAAACAAATAATAAATATTGTTTTGATTTTCTAAAACATCAAATAAAAAAGAATTTAGGTTGATTTCTAAAAAATCAATTAAAAAAAACGTAGGGAGTTTTTTCTACCACAAGGATACATTTTCCGAAGTCCAAAGCACCTAAGGTAGCCCATTTAACAAAATTAAAAAGATAAATTTACTTGTAAACTTACACGGATACCAATTAATTGGTGATATATCATTTTATTGTCAAAAAAAAAGAACCCTAAAAATGAAAATAAATGCATATATATTTGTTTTGTATATGAAAAAAATCCTTAAAAGGGAGAAGCCATTATAGATATTTAAATTTTTAAAAGTAAAATATAATTTAATCTCTAAATTTTATACTTTATAATAAGTGAGTTCTTATATTTTAAAAAACTAATCACATTTTTATATATACATTCTTAAATTATTTAATCTTTTTATTTATTTTTATTATTAAATACACCGAAAAATCTAAAATACTCCTCGTCTATACTTATGAATTTTCCATCCCACCGTAACACATTTACTAGAGAATCAAAGCAAGAAAACCAGCAATCATTTACTTTCCACAATATCACTTGTATTTGCATCTCAAAAATTCAATTAAATAATCTGACATAATAATTTAATAATATGACGAAATAAAAATATAGAAATGTGATAATTAATTTCTCAAAATACATATGTATATTTATTATTTAGATAAAATTTAAAAATTAAATTATAAATTATTCAATTCGTAAATAGACATTTAAACATTAAATTATTGGACTAATGGCAAAAGAAATGCATTAATTGGAAGCACATAGAGGATTAGTTGTAAGTAAAAAAGAAGTAATGAACATAATAATTGCAATTAATACATTTTGCAGCACAACCAGAATGTTTCATTACAATTTTGATCAATTAAATAGCATTTTTTTAAGTGTATAAAAATGCTAGAGTTAGCGTAAATTTTGTTCAATTTCTTTATTTACGGATAAAAAGAGAGAATAGTCAGTGCTCAATTATATTGGTCACAGCTGGCTTATATAGAAAGTCCTATTAATTACTGTTATTATAGTTTTTAAGACAAAGAATGATGTTATTATATTATTTTATTACTATAATTTATAAGTTCTCTTCACTTACATGTCTTAGAAATTAAAGAAATAATTATTGCATTTCTTTTTTACTTTCTAATTTCTTGGGTGTATGGAGAACAAAGATCAATTGTATTGCAAGATTGCTGGGAAAAAGTTAAGCCTGTGAAGAAGCTAGCAGATTTTCCATGCAAATATTGGAAGAAAAGTTTCACTGGGATTTTATTTTTTGTTTTGTTTGTGCATTTTTGGTTCCACTTTTGTTAGATATAAACAAAATAATTAAAGATGTGAAAAAAAATTATACATTAATTAAAAATAAAAACCCCAACTTAATATAGAAATAGTCTTTCAAACTTTTAAAAGCTAGTTTTTAATATTTATTTTCTCAAATTTAATACTAAAATTCTACATAATATGAGAATTACAATCGATCCCTCACATGAAGCATGAATGAGCTAATATACCAAGGTTGATCCATGAACTTGCAAAAAAATATGCTTGACCCACTTGAATCATCACTGCTTGTCCAGTGATAATTAGATTTTAAAAAATAAAATTACCTAATTACTGTTTGAGAATAAAATATTAAAATATAAATAAAATAAAAATGTGGATAAAATTTTATATTAATTAAAAATGAAAACTTTATAAATTTAATATATAAATGAACTATCCAATATTAATAAGCTAGATTTTAAAATTAATTATCCTAAATCTATATTGTAATTCTATACATTTTCATTATTTTAATTTAGATAAATTATTATTTCATCTCTAAAATTTAATTTAATTAACTAATTTATTCTTATATCCGAGAAACTAACTAAAAAATTTCTCAATTTTAATTTCGTTTAATACTTTAATCATTCTATCAATTTTTTTCATAAATTCTGTTAAAAAATAAAAAATAAATAACTTTTATTACTCAAAATACCCTCTTTTTATTTCTTTTTCTTTTCCGTTCTCTCTTTTTTCCATCTATCTCCACTGCCATTTTCCTTTATCTCTTTCCCACCGATTTAATTAAAACATGTAACTTTTCATTTAGTTTACATATTTGACTTAATTAAAATAAATAATTTACAAATAAACTCTATATTTATAGATAGTATAATAAAAATAAAATTTATTATTAATGTAATTCA
This sequence comes from Aleurites moluccanus, assembly GCA_948193065.1. Lineage (NCBI taxonomy): Eukaryota > Viridiplantae > Streptophyta > Magnoliopsida > Malpighiales > Euphorbiaceae > Aleurites > Aleurites moluccanus. Next base: position 8,001 of record CANXYC011543524.1, on the reverse strand, counting down.
ACTGAAAATAAACAAAGTAAATGTTGCCTCATTTTCTTCTAGTAATGGCAACAGGGTAGAGGTGAGCGTCATTCTCCATCCCCATCAAGGAACCAGGAGAAAACTCTACTCATTTCCATTCTAGTGGGAATACCCAATTTTTCAATTTATTTTTTAAATTTCATTTCTCTTAAGAATGATAACAGTGTAAATATGGGGTCATTTTCCATTCCCATTCCTTGACAGAGAAAATTCTTCTCATTTCCAATATTCTAGTGGAGATCCCAATATTTTCCAATTATTTTTTCCCATTTTAATTTAATATATTTAATTTAATTATACTAAATTATAAATAAAATAATATATATTACACAATAAAATATAAATATAAGTTAATGTAATTACCAACATATATATCAAACTTGAGTCCAGTCAAGATTGGGAAAGGATTCCCTCAAAAAAAAAAAAAAAAAAAAAAAAAAAAGGAAAGAAAATGTGTATTTTTTCCTCGTCTCTTTACTTCATTTTTTTATTAATTAGATGTGTATTCTTTTAAGAGAAAAAAAAAATTAACAGAGAGCAAGTAATTGATAAATTATTTGTAATTTATTAAATGAAAAACTATTAGAAAATATATGAAAGGAAATGAACATATTTATAAACATTTGACTTTATAACTACAGAGAATAATTGTGATATATAAATATATTGTCTGATTTTTATTATTGAAAAACTAATTTTTATTTTAGGAAGTGCTCTCCAAATTTTCCACCAAAAATGAAAATATCAATTTTCTTAAAAAATAAAAAATAAAAAACAGAAAATTATTTTCTACAAATATAGGCCTAAAAATTCTAAATGCCAAAACTAAAACGAGTAAAAAAGATCTCCCCTCCCTTGTCTTTCTTAATTTATCCCCATCAAATTATTAATTAGGTATTTTTTTTACTGAATTAATTAATAATTACCTATAAAAATACATTCACTGTAATTCATATTTTCTATTTTATTGTGTATTTAATTTTTTATTTTCTATTATTCTTTATATATTATATCACTTATAAATTATTAATTATCAAAATATTTTAAAAAATAATTAATATGATGCATAAAAATAATGTAAGACAAAAGATACAAGATAATGAATCATGCTTGTTTGAGCTACAAAGAAACTTCAAATTTCTCAAATGAGAGGGTCTTACCATCACTAGAGGTAATTAATAAGCAATTAACATGCGATGTCACTTCTTAACAGGATAGAATTGGGACGTACTGAAAATAATGGGTCCAACTTAATTAATTGATCTTTCCAAAAGAGTTTGTATGTTAAATTTACAAGTTAAAATTAGTACTGATGATGATAATGAAATGATTTGTCAATTAATGACCAATAGTCCTCCAATAATCAAAAGTATATTAATTATATTGCTTTCCCAACAATATTAATTAAAATTAGGGTCACCCAATTTAATTAACTTTCAGAACTATCTCTTTATCACCATATCTATATTTAATTAATCACATGATTGTTAATGTCTCACATGTTAGCTTTATGAATCATGCTTAAGAGTTGAAAAAAAGAAGAAAAGAATTATAGGTTTTGTACATAATGATCCAAGATTATGTCCCAACTGCGATTTGTCGGTAATCATCTCACAAACTAATAATCAACATATGCAGATATATATCTACTAAAAGTATATAGATTATATTAAAGCATGTTTTAAAAGTTATTTTTGATAAAAATATATCATATCTCACTTTTAATATTTTGTTACATGAACAATTAAAACATTATAATTAAATGCGTAAAAAAAATACTTACATAATATTTGGTTTAAATTCATTTTATATATATACTATATTTGGTTTAATTCTATTAAGAAATTCATCTCATTTATAAATGAATTTTAAATAAAATTAATTTGCAAATAAATTTTCATATTTAGTATATTAAATAATAAATATAGAATTCATTTCAAATAAAATAAATATTGTGTTTGATATAATTCTAAAATTCATTTTAATATTTTATTTTGTAAAAAATATACTTATAAGTATATTATTTATTTATTTCCTTATTTAATTTTCAAAAGTTATGATGAATAGCATATATAAAATATTAAAATTAATAAAAATATTTTAGTTTTCTAAAATTTATTGGTTTAAAATTATGAAATTCATTTGAAAATATCAATTATTTTGATAGGATTTAATTTAATTATTATTAATTCTATAAATTTAATTATTTAAAATTCTAAATAAATTTGGATTTAAAATAAATACAAAACTGTAGATTTACAAATGAATTTCATAAAATTTCATAGAATTCATTTATATCAAATAAAAAGTAAATATATGTTCTAAAAATATTCATTTGTAAATAAATTTTGATATTTTAATTTATTATAAAATTTATTTCAAATAACTAATTTTACTAGCTAGTTAATTAACACTTTGGATTGGTTTTTTCATTTACAAATTCTATTAATTTTGACACATCAGCGTATTAATTATAATACATACCCATAATTTAAATATTTAATTATTATATTAATATCATAGATAGTTACTATTTAACAATATCTAATCACTATTGGTAGTTCATAATTCTATGTGATGAATTAGCTTTACATAAGATTTTCTCGTAATTGTATAAAATTAAAAATATAAAATTAATACATTTTCATGGATATAAAACATAAAATATAAATTATAATAAATTTGGTAAAATTTATTTATACTAAACAACTCTCAATTAATTAGATTTCATAATATATATACTTTTAATATCTAAGTTTTATCTATTAAATATAATTTAATAAAATATAAAATAACAATATGTATTAGGATATGGAAAATTAAGTTAAATTAAATTAAATTAATGCAAGTAATGAGTCTAGAGCATGATTATTTTGACCTTGCTTTAAGCTTTTTATTTGATTGCTTTAAGCTTCTTCTTCTTCTTCTTTTTCATGTATGTATATATATATATATAAAGTGGGACTCACCTTTCGGCTTTGGGAAAATGATAACAAAGAGCATTTGTTTTTGTACTTATAATGGAAAGAGACGTGTTGTGTTGATTCAGTGGAGGCTATAATTTTATGCACAAATGCCATGTCCCACTTTGGGGACACACTACTTCTTGAAACTATGCTTCTCTATTTTTTGACTATTTTTATATAATTAAACAAAAATAAATAAACAGCAGGCACATAATACATGTTTATCCATGATTATGACAGCTTAATTAGCTCTTTAAGCTTAACCATATTAATGTGAAATTGAAAAATCTTATGGGATTTTGGGCTAAAGTTTTTTTTTTAGATTCTGTTTGGTCCCATTCACAGATCTTCTTTTGCCTTAAAGCCAAAACTATTGGGTTATTGTGTCCCTCCAAACTTGTTGACTATAAACATTGTTCATATCTTATAATATTCTTCCACTACTTTCTCCACGACATGAATAGGGGAGGCCACGGTTTGATTTTTGCAAAATTCAAATTTGTGGGTCGTATTCATTATGAATATGATATAAATTGAATTTTTTTTGTTTTGACTATTAATAAATAGATTGAATAATATTCATTTTATTCAAATCAAATTAAGTTGAATTGAATACTTACTAAAATATTTATAATTTAGACATCAACTTCAAAATTGAATAATTTTCATTGTTAAATATTTATACTGTTTTATAATGTATGAGGTTAATAGTTTAAATTCTTGCAACTTTGGTCCTTGTAAAAGTTTTTGAAATATATACCAAACAAATACCATAAAATTAATCTTTAAAATTCGGATAATGGTACCATTTTCTATTTATGGACGCTGCTAGGTGTTGCGTGGTGTAACAACAACAATATTGTTGCACCTCATTATTATATTATCTTTCCTTAAGCCTTTTTTTTTTAATACAAAATATGAATATAACTTGTTATATTTTTATATCATTTTAATTATTATATTTTCAAAAATTTTATAATTAAAATTTCAAATTATGATTTATATATTATAAATATTTATTCATTTGTATTATATATATATATATATTATTTCATATTCATATTATGTAATTTTAATTTCAGCCAAATCAAACAAAGTCTTGATACTATTTTCATTTATAATTTTTTTAATAAGGTTGATTACTTGGGTGGTGAAAGGATAAATAGATGATTTCTAAATTTGAAAAAGCTGGTGGAGTTAGAAGTACTATAAAGAGAGGTAATGGGGTTTCAAGAGACATTGGGACTTTTATTGATGAAAAGTTTGAAAAGTGAATATTGAGAGCAGCTAAGCAATAACAGGCTTTTAGTCACTTCCTTATGTTTCCTATTAAAATTACCTTTATATGAGCTATGTATATATAAATTGTACAGACATAAACTTACATACATATGTACTTTATTTTTAACTCTGTATGTATATAGGTTTTGTTAATACTTTTTGGATCCTAAGTTGCTTTTTTTAACTGATCGATGCTCTCTACCACTCTTTGCTTTTATGCTACCTCCTATTCTATCTTGCTTTACAGTTTACACCCTTGGAAGATGCAACCAATAAGAGATTTATTCAACATAATTTCTACTGTGAAATATGTAAATTCTTTTGACTTTTTTTTCTTATCAAATTCTATATGTACTTATTTTCATATATATATATATATATATATATATACACATACAATTTGTAACAGATAATGAATACTATATGTACTTATTTTCATATATATATATATATATACACATACAATTTGTAACATATAATGAATATACTTGTATAAAATTTGAACTGGGAAAATACAAATTCTTTTGACTTTTCTTTATCAAATTCTAAACTAGTTTTCTTATATTAAATTAGCAATCTAATTGTGGATTTTTCATTTAAGAAAATATGTACTAGGAAAATATGAAGATGACTTCTAATCAATTTTTATATTAGTTATAATCATACAACTTACAATGAATGAATAGTCGGAATAATAATTATATATAATACTTCATAATATTTAAGATAAATTGTTTTCCCAACATAATTTTTAAATACAATTGACAAGCGTCAATATAAAAAAATTAGTTGATTGTGAATCAGACTGCAAACTGTAATTAGTGAAAAAAATTATATATCAAATAAATCCGACTTTTTTAAAATTTAATTTTTTTATAAATTCATATTTAATTCATAAACATAATTTAACTCTATTAACACTTATCGTATCGATTAATTATCACATGTTATTATTAATCTTAAATCAAATCTGCAACAATAACATCAACCTAAATAAAATGAGTAAATTACATATCATAAGATGTGGCAACAAAATCAATTCAAAATTTAAATTCAATATGCATCTATTTATAAACGTTTATTATACTTAATATATAAAATATTTTAATAATCGAATGTTTCTAATTAGTCTTGTTTAGGGATTGTTATACACTGAAGGAAAGTGCAACGCTATTAGGGTTTATTTTTTATTTTTTATTTTTACATAATGAGATAAAAACTCGATCATAACCACTAACTAATCTTCTTTTGGGATTGTTATACATTGAAGGAAAGTGCAATTCATTCCATATAAGGTAAAAGGAATACAAATATATAGAAGAATTGGTGTGGGTGTAATATATATGGTGATGACTAGCTTCTTCTAGCAATAAGAAGAGAAGGTACTCCATTATCTTTTGAAGTCCCAAAGTGAACTTTCAGTGGAAGCCATGAGTAGACTAGTGCCTATGTGTCTAATTCCTAGAAGTTCTCTGTGCACTGTAGGAAAAAAATTTAAAAAAAATAAGTTAGAGAGCTAAAAAAAGGAAACGCACAACAATTACGAGTAAAAAGAAAGTAACTAGAACAAGGAGTAGTAACCACAACACTTGAATTGGACTTTACAGTTTTTAGATTTGATGTTCCATTGGCATGCCTGATTCCACCAAAGCTCACAGACTTATTCTTTATTTTTCTTTTTTTTTTTCAGTTTAAATTAGAAAAAAAAAAGAAGAAGTAAAAGATAATAATTTTCTTATGGATCAAATCTATATACCCATTTTTTTCTGTTCCACAAAGTTGTGATTCTTGTGAACTAAAACTGTGACAAATATCTTGTAAATTTATGGGTATTTAAGGCTCAAGTCTAAGATTAGAACTCCATATTTGTAAGCAAAAAATATTTGATTTATTTAACTTTATTCTCAACTCATATTAGGTTATTGCAGTTGTCAGTCGTATACTTTACATTTGTATTAATATATGCATTGTATATAATTTTTTTTTTAAATCTTATAAATTAGTAAATATTTAAAATTATTTTACACAAAATTAATTAATTTGTGTTAAATTCAGAATATGTCCAATTTATTATAAAATTTTTAATTATTTTATTATATTTTAATTTTGCAACTGTAGGTACATTAACTTGATTTATTAAGGGCTCATTTTAATTTATAAAGTGATTTTTTTTTAGTCTAAAGAAATATCCCATAAAATAAAAATACGTACGATTTATGTATCAGATAGTCATCAATATGTCCAACGTTTGTGTTGGGGTTTAATTAGTTTCAAACTTTTGGAGTTGAACCTGAAAATTTGACACTTTTGGAAATCTTTTACAGTCCTTCTAAATGTTTTTTACTCTTTTTTTGTTTTGTTTTTTCCTGCAATTGATTATACAAGACACCTGCTTGTATTAAAAAAGATGATCCATCAATCTCTTTGTAATGGTTTCTCATAATTAATCAATGGCCAGGAACTTAATTAATTAATTAAGAGCATATATAATTAAATGTAAAAGTTAATTAAATTTAATTGCAACCAAGCACGCAGAATTAGGTGGAAGTTTGAGTGCATGAACTCAAACTTTTCAAAATTAAATTTTATATTCATATATTTTTAAAAATATATTATATTAGATTTTAAAATTTTATTTTAGGTTATATTTAGCCTCTCCAAAATTTAAAAATTTTATTCATTATATATATATATTTCATAATTTCTCCATAAACTATATATAGATTGTTCAAAAAAATTTAAAGAATTATTTGTTATTAATATATTATTATATTTATATATATAAATAAATATTTTATATTAAAATAGTATTAAAAATTTTAATTTTTTTTATATCAATCTTATAAATTTAATTTTTTTTCCATAATTATTATTAACCCCTCAAGTTTTAAAGTGTAGTTTTGCCCTTGTTTGCCCCTAATTGCAACTTGCCAGAATTCTTTTAATTATTAGCAGCAGCAACCTCTAATAATGAGAACCACTTAATCTAAACTATATTTATTTATTTATGTATATATGATGTTAACAATATTGGAGCTTATATATAATTTTGAAAACACTAATATAAAAAAATTAATTATTGAAATTAAAGCATCTAATTATATATAAATTTATTAATATTTTATATTTAATTTATATGAGAATTATATTTTAATACTCCCATTAAATAATTAGATAAAATAATTTTTTATTAAATTTAGTTGGCACTTACAAATTTACAATAAAATTAAGTTGATATAATTGAAAGTTCATGCAAAAATAAATAAATAAATTTGATAAGAATTAAACTCAAAATATACCAAAAAATTGAAGTTTTAGTCCGAATTATAGTAGAATAGAGATAGATGCGTGGATTATTTTTCTGTTCTAATACCATTCTATAAATGTTTGAGCTTAATTATATAATTTTAAAAATATTATTAAAAATTAATTATTTAGGTGAGAGGACTTAATTAATTATATATAAATTTATTTAATAATTAATATTTAATTAATATGAAATTTATATTTTAACATATTCCATATAATTAATCAAATTGCATTTGATGGACCACAATTATAACTTGGATCATTACAAATATTCAACTTCATATTTCTTCTTATTGCGTGAACCTGAGCATTCAAATATTTATTATGATAAATGGTCCACGAAAGTTGATTACTGCCATTTAATTTTCTTTCTAATATATATATATATATATATATATATATATATAAATATATATATATATAT